>CM076584.1:1685105561-1685321862 GCA_034641835.2 Pinus albicaulis
CAGTAAACAGGTGCAGAAAGAATAGAGTAATCATCACACACAATAAATCACACATGAACACCAAGATTTTTAGGTGGAAACCCAATTTGGGAGAAAACCATCGCTGCCGTCGTCTCAATCTTCAATCTTTATTATTAAGAAAACTTATTACAACATGTACTGGTGCAGACTCATACCAGCACGCAGGAACCCACCTGTAGAAGGCTACAACCTTTTCTCGTTTACTAGTATTTCCTGGAAGGGAGCAACAACCCCCTGCTCTCGTTTACCAGCCTCTCTTGGAAGGGAGCTACTACCCCTGATATTAACACCAGCCTCTCCTGGAAGAAAGCTTCTACTTTCAGACTGAAGGCTTCAACCCTCAAATCCACTGCAGACCACGTTTCATCAATTTTCAAACTGGATCAAAACAGCTTCAACACAATCCTTCACTTATCAGCAAACGTCCTTTTCCCAGAGCATCAAACAGAACAGTGAAACCACTGTAACCAGAATATCAAAGATAACCCAGACTTCAGAATAGATATGCAGAATCTCAATCAACTTTGAGCAACCATCAGTTCAAATTTCATACGCACTTTACTTCAAACAGACTCACGTATATACGCGCTTTTAATAAAGGCAACCCGTGTATACATCTGTGCACTTTTCAGAAAAACCCTAATAGTCCATACGCTCCTTTTTTTAAACAGATCTGCATATATACGCACTTTTCATGAAATGAACATGCGTATAGATCTATAAAAGATAAACTTTGCAGAACAGATCAGATCTATGGACTTACCCAGATTTCTTCAATATATTCAATAGATTTGTGCCAGGTCTTCAATACTTCTTTTCAGATCATCCTAGAGATTCATCATTTTCAGATCTAGAGATTTTGAACCTTCATCATATTCATGGGTGCATCATAGATTCAGATCTATTGATTAAGAACAGAGTTCAACCATACAAAAAAACTTCAGAGTGAAGTATTCATTAAAGCCCAGACACACGCACACACTTTGCACAAAGATTTTCTTCTCCTTATATAGGTTTACCCTTTATCAATACCATGAGCCAAAACCACACCTCTTCCGATGGTATTCCTAGACGGGGTCAAATAGACAATCCAACGCTCAATACAATGGGTCAATACCATGGTAGTAACCCCTGGCTTTACACTTTTAGAGCGCAATTGAGCATACACGACTTGGCACGTACTTTCCTGCGTGCATAAGCTACTTCTCCTAGACAAACCCGCGTATGCCTTGAGACACACACTTTTCATCATTGGTCTAGCACATACTGGAATTCCTTTCATCATTACATCTGAGCTGCTCTGTAGACACATAAGATTTACATCATTAATTAGTATATCAAGTCAGTTTCCATTAAGTACAACTTTCATCAAGTAGGTTGCCATCATCTTTATCAAGTGGGTTGCCATCAAGGACAACACTCTGCATCATATTGCCAACATTTTTATCCAGAGTGCAGCGTGAGTGAAGTTGTGTTGCATGAGTGCGTGGGATGTCATACCAATTTACATTCTGCTGGTGCTTACTGCGCTTCAAAGGAGGTGGAGCCTCAGGTGATGTGATGTGTTTCCCCTCCATTGGTTTCCCCACCAGGTCATCATAGTTGGTTTTTGTGGTGTTGCGGTTTTCAGGTGAGAGAGGCCCGAACCCTAGCGCGTGAGCGAGGAGGATGTGAGCCAGACAATGGGAGCCAAACATACTAGTGAGCCAGTTAGCTTGAGATAGAACATCATGAGCCAGCCAGCATGAGCCAACATGAGGAAAAATGTAAAAGGAATGACTTGTCCCCATTTCAAAATGGTTGTGGCTCCTCTGCATTGACTTTAATGTGTGTTCTTGAAACCCTCTCCCTCCTGAGCTTGTTTGCTACAAACCCTACAACACACTCATGCTTAATAACAAAAATAAAATTCCATATGATATCAAATAAAGGCTTAACACAAACAGGTTCCAAAACACTCGAACATAGTGTTACTTTATATTATATACATATAATTACAAAGGAATTTATTCCCTCTTGGCCTGATTTACATCAAATTAGCCCATTTTGGCCCACTTGGCCACACTTCTACTCTTGTAACTCCTCTCCACATTTCTACCTCTCTACCATACATGATTTTTGGTTACATAATTATACAAATGGGATTCTGAAACAAATTTTGTTTCAGATCCACAAAATCCTGAATTATTCCCTATTTCTAGATCCACATATCATCTAAGAGATATAACTAACCCTCAAAATTCCCTAACTTTCTAACTTTGTCAACTATTCTTGTGATCTCTCCTAAAGAGTAGATTTGATTATAATATTCCCCACTCTCATCACTTATATATGATTATTTTAAAAACATAGGAAAATACATAAAAATTAAATAATTTCACTCAATTAGGGAACCAACTCCCTTGGTAAATGAAACCCCTAGGTCTAGTAAAAAAGAGTTTGACTTAGAGCTAAGATGTTCCTACAACAAAAATTAATAATAATAATTTAAAATAAAGTTATAATTTAGTTGATTTTTAAGACCTTTTTAAATCTTGGAAATGCGAGATGTATTATTAATTACGTGTTGTAATGCTTTTGTGTATTTACTAACCATTTGATTTATATGACTATGCTAATAATAGTTACAACGTATTATGATATCTCTCAATTTTTATTTTAGCTTATGATTTTTTAGAATATATATATATATATATATATATATATATATATATATATATATATAATCTTATCTCATAATCACTTGTAATAGTTAACTGAGTGTGATAGACTCAGTTAGCTCATGAAATTTGAGTTGAGGGTGGTTGGTGAGGCATGTAGAGTGATTCTATTTGTTTTAGAGTCCAAGTTGTAGTTGGTGTATTAGTTTAGTGCATGGGAAATCAATTAACTCAATTAAGTGAGTTAAAGTCATTCTAACTAGTTGTAACTGATTGTTGTACTAGTTAGAGGTCAAGTGAATTAAATCATATTTAATTGACATGTAGTGATCTGTCAAGTGACTGATGATTTACTATTAATAGCTGCATGCATGTCAGTTCTGATGAAGACCCAGTTGAGATAGAGGTTAAAGGGATGTTAACTATCAGTTGTATTTTTAGAAAACTACCCAGATGTAGTTATATACCCATAGGATTTCCCATGATACTCAGTGCAATCAAGGAAGGCTAATTATCCTATTTAATAGGGATTAATTGCCTAGGGATTGTGTGAGCAAGGCAGGCTGAGAAGTGGCAGGAAATTGGCTAAGTGTTGGTCGATTTTGTCATGATCAGTGTGAGAGAGTTGGTAGAGTGCAACAGACTATTGTGAGAAGATTGCATTGTAATTGTTTCATGATTCCTTGGTTCATTATACAATAGAGATGGAGGGGTTCTGAGCAGCAAGCTTTCCCTAGGAAAAATATCTCTGTTATGTGATTGATTTGCTTCTTTCTCTTACTTGGTGTGATTGTGCGTTCATTTTTATTTTCCACAAATATTGTAGAAGGATTCAATATTTTGTTTTAGTATATTTCATGATCAACTTGAATCCATTGGTATACATATTGTTTGTATAATTTCTACATGGTATCGGAGCAGGAATTGTTTGGACGACAATTTTGCAGCGAATATTTAAAACTTTGGATGATTTTTTTTTTTAAGAAACAAATAGCATATTTGGGTTCCTTACGAAAAAATACCCAAATTGAAAAAAACAATCGGTTGAATCGGAGCTCGGATGAGGGAGATATTGTCGATTTAAAATCAACTCTTTTTTTTAGAAAATTTTGCCAAGGTGGGACAATTACATGTGCGCGGGTTAGAAAATGAAAGAAAGACAAGGGAAAGAAGTCCCAAGGAAAAGAGTGCAAGAGAGTCTTGTCCAAGATCATATGTTTTCATTGTCACAAGAATGGGCACTATACTACAAATTGTCCATAGAAGAAGACAAGCAAGAAGGATCCTATAGTTGCAGCAGGTGAAGAATTGGATTCAGAGTTCAAGCTTGATTTTACTCTCATTGCATGCATGTCCAACACCATAATGGGATGCATGTGGTATTTAGACAACAGTGCCTCGTTACATATGACAGGGAATAGAGATATCTTCAGTGACTTGGATGAGAAGGACCTCCAGTAGAGCATAGAGTTTGGAGATGACAAGAGGTATAGTGCTACCGACATAGGTACAATTACTTTTCAGAGGGAGAATGGCTTTCATCTCAGACTAGTAGATGTTTTATATGTTATAGACCTAAAGAATAATCTTGTCTCCATAGCGGTATTGGAAGACCGTGATTATGAAGTGATGTTTAGAAAAGGAAATTTTTTCCTTAAACACATAGCCACGGGACAGGTGAAGTAGATCGGTTCTAGATTTAAGAACCTGTATGCACTTGAGGTTGAGGATGCATGCAAATATTTGAGGAGAAAATCAGTGGTTAATGACTTGGTGGTTGAGAGGGAGAAATTATCTCTCAACATGCATCCTCAGAAGAAGTCTCAGAAGGTTGTGGAGCAACTACAATTGGAGAAGCAGAGAGGAGACCGAGTGAAAGAGTCCACTCAAGGAGAGACCTCTAGGAGGGGGAAATTTTGAGCTATAAGGGCAGAGGGAGTACATGCAACTATACCTCAAGGTGTGAGGTGGGGCATTGTGCAAAATTAATCCTAAGAGGAAATTTGGGCAGGGTTCATTGAGATGGTGTATCTCATGGATCGAACCTGGCTATGAGGAGCCCACAGTACAAAAATAGCATGAAGGACCGGTTAGATTGAAGCAGCTGGATGTTAGGAAGACAAAAATATGTAATATTCCCAAATGGGAAAAGCAGGAATATAGTGAAAAATACTGGAATAACAATGTAAAATATCATATGAAAGTAAGAGGCCAATATGGATACCTTATAATCATTATAACAACCACATATACATGTAAAATAATGGGCCACAAAATTTTCAACAAGATATAATAAGCCTCCAATGGACCAAACCCTCAAAAGAGGTGCTGCTACTATATATCAAAATGCTGGATGGCTGCTATAGCACTGTTTAATGAGAACAACTACAGCAAATGAATACACAAATATGTAGGGCTGTTATATGCCTCAAAATATATAGAAATTATATATCTAAGCTTTATATAACCTCCTTTAAAGAACCCCACAAGGGTTTTCAGAAATACACCATCATGCAAGATGGGAATCAAAGACCTAGGGCTGAAGATTCATTGCAATAATAGATCTAGAAAGTGTGGTTGATATGATATGATGAATAATGAAACCTCCTCTAATATATCCTCTAGATGAAAGGCTGATCCCTTCACTAGAAAAACTCCTCCCCAAATGGTGTACTAAAACCACCCTACAACTCCTCCATCAAAATAACGCAATCCAAGAATGAAACTACGTTGTAGGGGCAAATAAATCAATGGCCTGATGCCAGATATATATAATAAGCTCAAGGGCCTTTCTTACTGTCCTCCCAATGGAAAGGAACCCTTCTCCACTGAAAATAAGTACTGAAGTGATCCAAATGTGGTCTCCATTGCTGGAACCTGCAACACAACTCAACCCTCATTAGGATCAACTTGTAGATGTAAGGTGAAGCTTGGCCTAAAGCCTAAAAGTGGAAGTGAAGTATAATTCTCTTCTAAGAGGCCTCTCAAGGAAAGAGGTGGGATTCCCGATTAGGAACACCCAATGTTAAACATCACTTGCAATCTTAGCTAAACAACCAAAGAAAGCTATGTGTCTAAACATACCATATATTTAGAAATATAATACCGAACACATAATGAAATATGGCTGCCATCCTCTTCCTTATATAAGAAATGAGCTTCCAAACCCTAAGCCCCATCCAATAATGACACTACTTCCATGCAAAGAGTCTCCATCTAAAACTAAGTTTTCCTTCGTTGAATGCCACTACTCCATGACATCGTTGTTGATTTGGTCAAAGTTGACCCAATCAAGGTGTTCCAACCTCTTTTCACACCTAAAGGTGCTCAATTAAGCTGCCAAGATATATCCTTTTCATATTGGCATTGATTTTATTCATTTTAAGGGGATTATGGATCTCCAATATCCTCTTATTCATTAAAAAAGAAAAAAAAAAGAAAAATTAATATTCCAACTAGCTCATGGCTAATTAGGAATATTACAATCCTCCCTTCCCAAATGTTGCTTGTCCTCAAGCAACTGACAAGGTGAGTGCTACAACTCTTCTCCTCCATAATTGGTGACACCTCCAAGTGATAAGCTTCCCTCATAAGCTAAGTGTCTCCCAATCCATCCCTCCATGAAATTCTCCTCCCAAGTTCTCATGAGATGCAAATGATTGATCTCACAAGGAAGCAATAGTTCCAATGAAACAATCATGGTTTGCCCAATTTTCTCCCTGAAACATGTAGCATAATGTATTTGGGTCCTATAATAATAGGATTCATAATTTTGAATTGGCTCTGTTAAAATCTTGAAATATGTACATACTTTGCTTCCTGCAAATTGTTTTCACATATTAGAAAATTAAAAAATGTAAAGAGGGTAAAAATCCTAAAAGAACAATCAAAGGAAAAAAAATAAAAAAAGATCAAGAAATAATATTAAATATGAACCCCACTAAAATGGATCATGAAAGTGTTGCACGTTCAAATGCCACTACTATTAGTTTACTTTTGAAAATAAGATTGTGTGCAGCTTGTCCTAAATGCCACAATCCATGAGGGTCAAACAACTTAAACTTGACCTCTCATGCCTTAAATTTCATGTTGTTAGATAGAGAATAAACATCTAGCCAAACAGTCTAATCTTGGAATATCACAGTTTAATCTGAGCCCTTGGAAGAAATAAGGATAGAATTAGTTTGTTTGTTTTTTTTAAATAAAAATGAATAAGGGTTTGCAAACTCAAATGCACCCATGTAAATGAAGAAAAAATGTTAAGGTAGTTGATGGGTAGGTAGAAGCAATTTTTCACAAGCATGGATAAGCAGAAAATTGGTCATTTCATTTATTAATTTCCCTATAAAATCATTCCCCTTGTAAAAATACCCCTCCCCTTAATTTTTACTCTTTCCCATATTTCACTCATTTTCCCTTATAAAAACCCATTTAATAAGTTCCCTTTTCATTTAAAAATACATCAAAAACCCAAAAAATACTTTATGCTAATTCTAAATGGTTTAAATTAATATCGGGACCCACTACAAAAATCCCTCCCCGATATAAATTTATAATTTTTAACTTAGTGAAATCCTGTATATGTATTAACATTTAACCATATTTATTAATTCTCGTAATACCCCTATCCCGTATATATTAAAAACCTTATTGATATTATCCCCATCCCTTTATTTATTTAACTTAATACAAATATTTTTCCTTGCAAGTGATATATCTTAGGCCCACCATATATTAATATCCCGCCTATTATAAATTTTCCCTAACCCGACCATATATAACTCTAATTCATAAGTGTAAAGCCCCGGGTCACATGCCTTCAGATCCCGCGACTCCATCGCATCATCTCAGCTATCCAATCTAAACTGACCAGATCCAATGGCCATCAAACCATATCGCAAATCTTATAGCGCGATCATTTAACACCACAAGACCTTGGAAAATGGGCCGTTTCGCATCTCTAATTCCCTGCTACATGTCAATATTTCATTCCATCACATATCTCAAGCGAAAACCATTTACCACTTACCCGTAGTGCGAAAACCACCCAGCACTTTATCCTGCCCATTGCAATATAACACCGGTTTATTCCCTGCACAGTGCGTTAAACCATTCATCCATTGCGATAAGCCACCATTGCATTCTGCATTATGCAATTAAAAATGTGAAAACCCCAAGCTACTGTGGTAACTCCGACATTGTGTGAAAAGCCAAAATTTGAGTCATTTCTGCAGAGTTGTGAATAAAACCAGAACATCATTGCCAATGCCAAATTGATACCCCATTACCATCTGGAATCCTTCCACGAAATTCCCTATTCCCTAAAACCATTATTGTGCTCCATACATGCCTTTTTTTCATTAACTGTTGTTTGTTTTTGCAGATATATCAACAAATCTGATAAACAATTGATACTAGTTCAAACTGTTTAATCGAGATTCTTGCGATTTAAATTCAAAGGCTTCACTAAGAAGAAATTTCATAGACAGAAGAAAAATTGAGCTAAAACCAACAATACAATAGAGAAAGGATAATTTACATATTAAATTGGTTTTAAGAGAGTAAAAACATCTACAGCAGCAACAACGAAGTTGTTCAAAGTAACTTTTCAGGACATATTTTACTCATTGTTACATACCTCTTACTGTAAAAAGGTAAAAGTAAAAACAGAGCAGTCAAGGTAAAACATTAAAAGTAAACATGGAGGTAGTAATGGTTAAACGGAGATGAAAACAATTTTACCAACAACAATGAATTTTATCCGAAGTAAAAGTAAAAACAGTTAAAAGAACAATAAGGTTAAAAGATCAAAACAGAGCAGGAAGGGACATTTTCCAGAAATTTCCCGTTTAAGTCATAGTTTTGCAGAAACTATTTTTGCCAATCCAAGATGAATTTTGAAAAACTAAAGGAGGTTTGTATTCCTAAGAGGCCAATCGATAAAAACGTATCTCACTTTTTACACGGGTATTACAGAATGAGAAATAAATTCACATCTTCACAGCCTAATTTTCAGATTGTGCGAAATCTTGTTTCAGTCATATTTGTGTAGAGTATATTGTGAACAGTTGGAACTGAATTTTGGGAACTTGAGAGAGGTTTATATCAATAAAATAATTATATACAATAACCTCTTTCAAGTTTTACATATCTATCTCAGCTTTAGATATAAAAAGGTATCACTGGACCCCAATTTTTCATAATTTATGGAGCAAGACACACAAAGGAAGGAGGTAGTTAGTGACTTGGAAGCCTCATAATCAACTAAGAGTTGCTATAAAATTCGAATTTATCTTCTTTGTCACCATAAATCCATAAATATAGTGCCAAATAGATTCATTAGTTTTGAGTGTCCTTTATTTAAGTTCTATTTATGTAATACATTTTGAGATTTTGTAAACCAATCTTGATATTTTTTCGAGATATTCTAGTTCAGAATTTGTATAAATACTTCATCATTTGAAGTATTGAGGGTGGATGAATTGCTGAACATTTCTGTAGTTGTACTATTCTGAACCTAAGGGTTTTTGTAACAATTTTCAAGTCAGCAGAGTGGATCACAGGAAATAAAGCATCATATTATAGGATTCATGTGTTGGGCTACTGCAGTTAAGTATTTCACTTGTTATCTTGTCAATTTTCTTATGTTTTCCATCTATTCTTGAATGTGTTCTTAATATTAATGATAAATCAGGAATTGTTATTTCAGAATTTGTTAAAAGCACTCTATTTTGACTAATTATTATTTATATTTTTTCGGTTGATATCCAGATTATGGAACCCTTAATTTCTCCCTAATTTCGATTGATCTTCGTCTTTTCACTCAGAATACATATTTAAGAAACCTTAATTTCTCTTTTATCCCAATCGAAACCATTCCACCATTATCCTTGAAGATCTGAAGTAACTCAGCTATCTTGCCCTGTAAACATATACCTTTAGACCTTGATCATAATCTAACAGCTTGACACATTGACTCCATTTTCCCAATGGGATACAGATCTATAGCTATCCATCTAAGTAAGTGATTTCACCACCAAATAAAATCAAAACTCCAAAACCAATTTTCCCCATATAACTAGTCTATAATCAAATATAATCAACAAAGTTAAATCATAAAGAGAGAACCTTCTCTGAGAATTAGGAAGGCTAGATCCTAAGGCTTAAAAGTAGGTTTGTGGTAACCTCAGTGAGTTCTTTCTTTAACCTTGAGAAATTACTAAGTGATAACATACTGAACATGGAGAATTCCTCTCCCATAGGGCACATGCAATCCTCCCATCCTTCCACCATTCATTCCCATAAAAAGTATAAGTACATCATCAATGCATGGGGATCAAAAATAAGTACATACAAACATCAATATGTAGAAATGGAGGTGGATCATAGTCTCACATGTGGAACCAACGTAGTAAATCTCTCGACTGCATCAAATACTGATATTTTAAGTGGTTTCTGTGCCACTTACTTGTTTCCCAAGTATTCTCACAAGTTCTAAAAATGTGAGAAATGTTTGGTGCTTTTGGAGTGCACCTAGAGTGATACAACATCTCCCCCTATCCTCCTAGGGAGTGGCCATGTTCATATTTTGTTTATGGCCCAAAGTTGGCCATGAAGTTTATATGGAAGAATGCTCCTCCTTGGAGCTATGGCCTGCATATACATGACAAAGGATGCAAATAATCATCAAGTGTAACATCATGCACATAAACATGTTCCTTACCAAAATTTCTGCTCATACAAATGGAGTGGTCCATAGATAGATTCCCTCTCATTCCAAAAGAGGAAAGAGGTGGCTATGATAACTCCTCCATAGAGTTATGTATCTCCTCCAACTCGACATGATCTATGCATATTTTCAAATGATGATATATCTCCTCCTCAAAGCCTTCCCAAGTGTATCCTTCCATGATAGTGTTGTAGGTTCTCATGGAACAAGTATCGCTGAAGAGAAAATATTCATGTGATTTTTGTAGTATCTTCTCCTTGAGCCTTGAATATCTAGATAAGAAGATCCTACCATGATACTAGATGACTTCATATTGGACTAAATATCCCTCTTCATGTAGTTGTTCATAAAGTATCATGCATGTAAAAATATCCTTGGAGTAAGCCACCGACAGCTGGGATTTCCAATATGGATCAATATTTAATAGTGACAACGTTGATGATCTATCACAAAGAACATCTTCCATATGGCTGACCTTATCTTTGACATATCCCATGCCAAAGGTACATACTAGGATGCTTTTATCTCCCTCCTTGCTGCTCTCAATGCATCTTCTCATGCTCAAGTAAAGGTTGAAGCTTTTGGAGGTTAGTCTTCCATTGGAAGCTATCATCCATCCAAAACCTCATGAGTTTGGCTAAAGCATGCATGAGTGGCCACCATCTTCTACCGTGTATGGAATATTTCTCTCCAAATGAGAACATATTCTGAGCCTCCATAGTCAAGGAATAGTCTTCTTGCACCATGATGGTGTCATCCTCCAATCCTACAGCATCTCCTCTTAGCGCAAGATGAGATGTGAGAGTGGAAAATGATGATAGTGGGAGGATATCTCCCTCCTCCTTGAGTCTACCCAAGACTCTTAGCACTGTATTATGGCCTCCTAATGCCCCCATTCCTCCTGGATCTATGAATGGTGCATAATGATGCGAGACATGTCTCACCAAATCTGGATCAGGTGGCCTCCCAAGTGGTTTGCCACAAAATAATGATGTCTCATGGGCCAATCTCATATGCATAATAGATAAGACTACCATGTCCTTGCTTCCACTGCACAAGTCCAACTTTGTTTTTTGTGTGGAAGCTTCTTGATAATTGGGTACCACTCTCATTGATGCAAGAGTCCCTCTAATTGGATAAGTTGCTCCATCCTCACCTCCTGGTGGTGGTGAATCATCTCCTACTATTCCAGTGTTGTGATCCCTTTCTGTTTCTTCTTCTTCTTCCTCCTCATCATTTGAGAAGACCTCTATATAGTGTGCTTTCCCTGCTGCACATCCATGTCTGGGTGCCCATGATTTTTGGCATGTGAAGCAAAGCTTCCTTCTCCTCAAAACTCTCCAGACATCATCACTAAGAGGTTTTTTACTTTGGCTCTCCTCTGAAAGAGGAGCCTTCTCATCTTTTCCCTTTGATGGAAAATATGGTTTTTGTTGAAATGTTGCCTTTACTTTTGGAAAGGAATCTTGTAGATATCTAGCCCTTTCAATGGAATCTTGAAGGGTAGTGGGCTTGGTAGACTTAACCAACCCATGAAGAGGTTCTTCTAACCCATCAACAAACATATAGACCCTTTTTGCTGAAGATAAATCCGGAACCATAACATAAAGTTTTAGAAATTCAGAAATGTAAGTTTATGGATTACCTAATTGTTTGAGTTTTTCTAGCCCCATGAATGGTGCCTCAGGATCTCTTCTATCAAACCTCTCCACCAACCTCCTTGTGAACTCTAAATATGCGGTCACATTGGCATGACCCAATGTAGACAAGCCATGGAACCACCAATCATGTGCTTCACCCTCAAGGTGCAACACTACTATCTTAATGGCCTCCTTTGTTCAGCTAGAAGTAGATGTCAAGCTTCTCTACCCATGATTTGGCAGTGCAATTAGATGACCCATCAAAGTTGGGTAAGAAAAATATACCCATAGTGTGGTGTAGATCATGATTCTGAATGAATCCTCCACCTCTATTGTGATGCCTGGGTCTCCTATTGTCCTTGATTTGACAAAATTCTTGAAAAATCAAGTGATCCTTGAATCTTTGGGATTGAGACTCATACTCCATGAAATAGTATTCAAGAGATTCTTGTTCTTGAAACCCTTCATTTCCCACATATAATAATGCAGGCATTGTAGAGAGTTGGGAAACTTGTTGTTACTTCACTAGTTGATCATTCCAGTGATGAGAAATGCCGGAGCCTTCACCATGCTGAAACCCTTTAGGGGATTCCTTGTATCTATCCATCCTCAAATCCTTTATTTCTCTAGCAATGTCTTGCATAGTTTGAAGAAGAATCTTAGGAAACTCCTTCTCTTCATCTTCTCCTGATATGGGGGTTTTACTCTTGTCTTCTTGATCATTTGTATAATCAAACTTCCGGTGTCTTATTTTGATATATCTCTTCTCTCTATCTGTGAGATGATCTCCTTCTTCTGATGACATATTGGCTTTTCAATAGGCACAGGCTGAGCCAATATTATGCGCTGGTACCACTGTAGTATTCCAAAATGGGAAAAGCAGGAATATAGTACAAAATACTGGAATAGAAATGTAAAACATCATATGAAAGTAAGAGGCAAATATGGAGATCTTCTAATCATTATAACAACAACATATACATGTAAAATAATGGGCCACAAAATGTACAACAAGAGATAATAAGCCTCCAATGGACCAAACCCTCAAAAGAGGTGCTGCTACTATATATCAATTCTAGAAGGCTGCTACAACGATGTTTAATGAGAACAACTACAAAAAATGAATACACAAATATTTAGGGTTGTTATACGCCTCAAACGATATAGAAATTACAGATCTAAGCTTTATACAACCTCCTTTGAAGAACCCCACAAAGGTTTTTAGAAATACACCATCATGCAAGATGGGAATTAAAGCCCTAGGGCTGAAGATTCACTACAATAATAGATATGGAAAGTGTGGTTGATCTGATATGATGAATAATTCAGCCTCCTCCAATAGATCCTCTAGATGAAAGGTTGATCCCTTCACTAGAAAAACTCCTCCCAAATGGTGTACTGAAACCACCCTGCAACTCCTCCCTCAAAATAACGCATTCCAAGACTGAAAATGCGCTATAGGGGAAAATAAATCAATGGTTTGATGCAAAATATATGAAATAATCTCAAGGGCCTTCCTTACTATCCTCCCAATGGAAAGGAACCCTTCTCCACTGAAAATAAGTACTGAAGTGACCCAAATGTGGTCTCCATTGCTACAACCTGCAACATAACTCAGGGCCCTCAACAAGATCTGCGATGTAGATGTAAGATGAAGCTTGGCCTAAAGCCTGAAAGTGGGAGTGAAGTACAATGCTCTTCCAAGAGGCCTCTTAAGGAAAGATGTGGGATTCCCAATCAGGAACACCCAGTGCTAAACAACACTTGCAATCTTAGCTAAACAACCTAAGAAAGCTATATGTCTAAACAGACCATATACTCAGAAATATAATACCGAATACATAATGAAATATGGTTGCCATCCTCTTCCTTATATAAGAAATGAGCTTCTAAACCCTTAGCCCCATCCAATAATGGCACTAATTCCATGCAAAGAGTCTCCATCTAAAACTGCCTTGTCTTTCATTGAATGCCACTACTCCATGACATCGTTGTTGATTTGGTCAAATTTGACTCAGTCAAGGTATTCTAGCCCATTTTCACACCTAAAGGTGCTCAATTAAGCTGTTGAGATATATCCTTTTCATATTGGCATTGATTTTATTCATTTTAAGGAGATATATGGATCTCCAATATCTGCTTATTCATTAAACAAGAAAAAAAAACAAAAATTAATATTCCAACTAGTTCATGGCTAATTAGGAATATTACAAAATCAGAGTGATAGGTGTTAGATACTTGAACGAAGATCAGAGTTGGCAACAGTGCAAAGTGCATGGATGCAGATGTCAGCAGCACAGAAAGTTCAGTAGACGTGCAGTAGGTAAAACCAGTCAGAAGACTCTGATGACAGATGCATTATACTGATTCAGTTGTTTCGAGGCTATTCAGTTTTAGGAGAGTTACATGTGCGAACAAAACTAGAGCAATGTTGCATGCAAGAACATTCGAAAGGTACCAGATCAGGACAGATTGATTCCTTTCTTGTTGAGAGGGAGTGTCGAAATTTTCAACAAGAAACAGTCAAATTGGCATCCAGAAACAACACACACACTGGTGTGGGATCACAGGACACACAATGATGGGTCCTAGCAATACATTAGTGTTCAAGCCAATTTATTAAATAAATTGGAAGTGTGTCTAATTTAATTTTCCCTTAATTAATTTGGACAATAAATTGTAATCTTATCTCATAATCACTTGTAATAGTTAAATGAGTGTGATAGACTCAGTTAACTCATGAAATTTGAGTTGAGGGTGGTTGGTGAGGCATGTAGAGTGATTCTATTTGTTTTAGAGTCCAAGTTGTAGTTAGTGTATTAGTTTAATGCATGTGAGATCAGTTAACTCAATTAAGTGAGTTAAAGTCATTCTAACTAGTTGTAAGTAATTGTTGTACTAGTTAGAGGTAAAGTGAATTAAATCAGATTTAATTGACATGTAGTGATCTGTCAAGTGACTGATGATTTATTGTTAATAGTTGCATGCATGTCAGTTCTGATGAAGACCCAGTTGAGATAGAGGTTAAAGGGATGTTAACTATCAGTTGTATTTTTAGAAAACTTACCAGATGCAGTTATATACCCATATGATTTCCCATGATACTCAACGTAGTCAAGGAAGGATAATTATTCTATTTAATAGGGATTAATTGCCTAGGGATTGTGTGAGCAAGGCAGGTTGAGTAGCGGCAGGAAATTGGCTAAGTGTTGGTCGATTTTGTCCGGATCAGTGTGAGAGAGTTGGTAGAGTGCAACAGACTCTTGTGAGAAGAGTGCATTGTAATTGTTTCATGATTCCTTGGTTCATTATACAATAGAGATAGAGGGGTTTTGAAAAGCAAGCTTTCCCCAGGAAAAATAGTGTTGTGTTATTGATTTGCTTCTTTCTCTTACTTGGTGTGATTATGTGATCGTGTTTATTTTTTGCAAATATTGTAGAAGGATTTAGTATCTTGTTTTATTATATTGCATGATCGGATTGAATCCATTGGTATACATATTGTTTGTATAATTTCTACATATATCACCGTTAAATCAACTTCATTAAAAATTGTTTAAAAATGCACTTAAATAGATGTAAAATTTAATATACTTTATATTTCTTAGAAGATAGTGTAGGCCCGTTCTCGAGAGAACTTGAGGTGTTCTTTCATGGATCACTTTCCCTATAGTTGGTCGGTTTATCCTTTTTTCTAATCTCTTTCTCTTATAGCCCCTCAATTTTTTGACTACTTTCTGATTTGACTATTATTTGGGGTTGAAGGTTGGTCAAACATCATATTTGTATCGTAATTTTCCATCGATTTGTTGGTTAAGTGGCGGTGGTTGGTCTATCTAGGTGTAGAATTCTTCGACTGGATTGTTTCTCTTTCAATTACTATATTAGTTCTGGGATTCCACTTTTTCAAATTTACAACAATTCACTGGGATACATTCAATTTGGATGTTGGTAGTGGAAAACTCTTGTCATGTCCTATGAGAGCCACTAATTTCAAATTACTTTGCAACTACCTCTCTTTTTTATTCCCTTTCCATATTTGAAGAGCTTCCTACCAATGACATTTTTTGTTGCATTTGTTTCTTTTTCAAGTTTGTGATTATATTTTTTCATCCTATTTGAACACCCACTTGTTTTATAGATATGCATTTATGCTTTTCACTAGCATGATGATATAATCCATACTCAAGTGTAGAGACAACATAACAATTTGAAACTTTTTATCTAGAGGCTACAATTCTTATTGTTTCTAATGAAACTTCTCAAATACAGTGTAGCAGGGGAAACCAATGAAATAATTGTGCTCAGGTATAACAGTTCCACCTGTAGAAATTAGCTGAATAAATCACTTATTCAATGAAGATTAACCTGATCATACATCAATTTCGAATTGCATGCATAACACATAACCTTCTTCTACAATTAATTGTCACATGCGGAAATAATGGGCATCTACACAATTCAATCAACTATCATCCCGTATACATGGGGTGCCTTATAGTCAAACCCAGACATTAAAGATATTATAATGAGGTCAAGGGTACCAAACAAGTACAATACTCCTCACAAGTACTCAGTACTTTCTCATAAAATCACACACAATCTAGCTTAGTTTTGAACAAGTCACTGGTTCAAAACTCCCTGCCAATTGCCTTGCCTCTATTGCGCAATCATGGCTTGTATATGAAGAGATCCAAGGTTCGAATCCCCTTGGCTTGACTGCGCAATTGTCATGGACAATTCCTCCAAGTGTAATGCAAATCCCATGCAAAATTGATCCTCCAACAGATAGCTTTACTCACCCTTTCATCTACCTCTTCCACTGGTCTCCACTGAACTGATCATGCACTGTAGTGAACTGAAGTGTTCTTGAGTTGACTAATGAGTTAATATTTAGTGAATTAAATATTATTTAATTCACTCCACTCTTATCTAGTTGATTAGCTAGTTAACTAATCCCAACTAAGTTCAACTAAAACAAACATAACACAACTCCACTATCTGTCCCGTTAACTCCTCCAAAACTTCTGCCACTGAAGTCTAACTGAAGCCAACCATGCAAGATGCCATCAAACCCTAGGAACCACGTGATTCCTTGTGTCAGTTGCATGAGCCACCTCCATGACTCAAACCGAAGTGCGCCAAGAGAGTAAACTGCTGTTTATAGTCAAAATATTATTAAGGGTAAATAATATTTGACTTCCATATTTTTAGGAGATCAGTCTAAAAATAGCCTGGGTCCTAAAAATAAGGGTCTCATATATTTTTACCGACATGTCGCATACTCCAAGAATCTCCAAGTAGAATTCCCAAATTATGCTCCGTATGTCTAAAAATAGACATAGTCTAAAAATAGACTTTGCGCCAGAATTTGCCTGCGGGCCCACTTAGTGAAGGCGACTTCATTTCTCTAAGCTCCATCATCTTGCTGCATTCTCAACACTCCCTCTCAGCAAGATATGGATTATCTGCAATCCCTATCCTGCCTCTGTGGAATTCGAACTTGCTCCTGGTGAGCGCCTTCGTCAGGATGTCGGCATCCCGATCCTCCGTGGGAACATATGAAAGCATCATGATTCTCCGCTGAACACAATCTCTGATATGATGGTACCTGATGTCGATGTGTTTGGATCTATCATGAAATACCGGATTAGCCGAGAGTTTAATGCAACTCTGGTTATCACAGTAAATCACTGTAGGCTCCAAATGCAACCCGAACAATCCAACGAGGATCTTCCTCATCCAAATAACCTCGCATGCAGCCAAGCTAGCTGCCATGTACTCGGCCTCTGCTGAACTGAGTGCCACGGATCTCTGCTTCCTGCTGTACCAGGAAACTGCTGTCGACCCAATGCTGAAAACTCCTCCAAAAGTGCTCTTCCGGTCCGTTGGACTCCCTGCCCAATCTGCATCAGTGAAGCCAGAAAGCTTCACTCCATCCTCCTGTCTGTACCATAGACCATATCCCGATGTGCCTCCGATATAGCGCAATACATGCTTGCCCGCCTTCCAAAAGAGCTTGGTAGGCTTAACCATAGCTTGCGAAAGCTGGTTAACTGCATAGCATATATCGGGTCGAGTATTGACCAGATACATCAACGACCCCACCAACTGTCGATAGACAGGGGCATCCACTACCTCCTCCGAAGTAGCATCTCCCTTCCTCCAACCTCCAGGAAGAGGGGTATCAACAGGCTTGCAGCCCTGCATGTTGAACCTCTCTAGAATCTCCCGGGCATACTTGCCCTAAGAAACAAACAGTCCTCCACTGCGCTGCCAAATCTCCAATCCCAGGAAATAATGAAGGATGCCCAGGTCCTTCATCTCAAACTCTCGTGCAAGATCCTCCTTGCATGAAAGTATCAACTCCTCGTCGCCAGTCAAAATCAGATCATCTACATACAGTACGATGATCAACAGCTTCCCCTCCACCACAATCTGGTACAGGTTTGGATCCGCCTCACTCTGGGAGAATCCAAGCCCGGTGAAGTAGCTGTCTATCCGAGTGTACCAAGCACGAGGTGCTTGCTTCAGCCCATACAGTGCTCTCTTGAGTCGGCACACATGCGACTCACTGCTGAAGATCTCAAAACCTTCAGGCTGCTCTATGTACACTTCTTCCTCAATAACTCCATTGAGGAACGCAGTCTTCACATCCATCCGATGAATGTGCCACCCCATCTGCGCTGAGAGAGCAAGGATCGTCCGTATGGAAGAGTACCTTGCGACAGGTGCAAAAGTCTCCTCATAGTCAATCCCCTCGATCTGTGAGAAGCCACGGGCGACAAATCTCGCCTTGTACTTCTCCACACTCCCGTCAGCCGCCTGCTTCACCTTGTAGATCCATCGCGAACCTACCACCGATTTCCCAACCGGTCTTGGGACAATCTCCCATGCACTGTTCCTGATGATCGAATCATATTCTTCGATCATGGCATCAACCCATGCGGGTTCCTCCACAGCTTCCTCAAAAGAGGATGGCTCCGACACAACACATTGACTCACAAGAGCCATGTATCCAGTGTACCGATCCGGTGACTGTCTCTGTCTGCGCTGTGCTGTAGGTGGTCCTACAACCTTCTCTGCATCCCGAGCCAGTCGCTCAGCTTCTGGAGTGCGCATGCGCCCTCTGATGGTTGGCGCTGCCTGGGTGGTTTCTTCCACCTCCTGAACCTCCTCTTGTGGCTGATCCACATCCGGAAGCTCCTCCTTAGGAACTAACAGCTCCTCATCTGCATGCAAGTGTAGCTCCCTCTCAAGCGAACACCGCATGGCTTTCTCCTCCTGAAATTTTATATCCCGTCGCACAACAGTCTTGCGACTGTCTGGCACATACACCCGATAGTTGTGAGGTGTATCAGTGTACCCCACAAATATTCCAACTTCAGCAGTTGGATCCAGCTTCCTTCTTGCATCCTTCGTCACATGCATGTAGACAGGAGAACCGAAAATCCGCAAGTGGGAAATATCAGGCCTCTTGCCAGAATAAGCCTCCTCTGGTGTACTCATGCCAAGAACCTTGTGAGGACAACGGTTCTGCACATACACTGCTGTATTGCATGCCTCAGCCCACAAGTGAAGGGGTAGGCCCTGATCATGCAACATCGCCCGTGCAGCACCCACGATCGTTCTGTTCTTCCGCTCAGCCACCCCGTTCTGCTGTGGGTTATGGGGTGCGATGAGCTCTCTCCGAATCCCTTCTGCGCTGCAGAACTCCTTGAATTCAGCCAAGATGAATTCACCACCATTATCACTCCTTAGAGCAATCACCTTCTTCCCCGACTTCTTCTCGACCAGTGCTTTAAACTCACAGAACTTCGCGAATGTATCGCTCTTCTTCTGCATGAAGAAGATCCAGCACTTTCGAGAGAAATCATCAACAAAGATCACATAATACTTGTGCTTTGCTGTCGAAGCAACCGAGAAAGGACCACACACGTCTGTGTGAACTCTCTCAAGGATCGTCGTGGCACGACTATCCTTCTCGTGAAAGGTGGCTTTCACATACTTCCCTAAAGTACACCCCTTGCACTGATCTGACTGCGCAAGGGTGCCCTTAGGAAGTCCAGTAGAAATCTGCTGCAGAATCTTCAAAGTTCCATGGTGAAGATGGCCCAATCTCCTGTGCCATAGTTCGCCCTCATCATCCCGGCTCACCACATCTCCAGCCTTGCATGCCATAGCTGCGCAGTCATCTACCTGCAACTGATAAAGGTTCTCAGTTCGAACCCCTATCTTCCGGGTCTCTCCAGTAGTCTTACTGCGCAGGAAAGCTTTTCCTTCGCTGAAGACCACATCATAACCCTTATCCTCCAACATCGCTACTGAAATCAGGCTCTTCTTCAATCCAGGTACATGCATGACATCCTTTAAGACAAAGGGTTTACCAGACTCCCTCTGAAAGGATACGGTACCGATACCAGTCGCACTGTATCTACCGTCATCGCCCATCTCGATGTGCATACCCAAATCCTTGTCCTCCAGATCCGAGAACAACTCCCGATCTCCCGTCATATGAAATGACGCACCGCTGTCCAAGAACCACACCGATCCCATCACACTTGAAACCAAGCATGCAATCAGTGAAAAGTCAAGCTCGAACCGTGAAGCCAAAGCTTCTCCATCTGCAGATCTTCCCGCTTGCTTGTTCTTCTTCTTCTTTGGACAATTGGTAGCATAATGTCCGTGATCATGGCAGTGAAAACATTTCACTTTCGCCATATCCTGCTTCTTGCCCTTAGCTCCAGAATGAGAGGTTTTCTTACCCTTCCCTTTCTTAGCTTTGGACACAAAAGCGCAGTTTTCTTCATCAGCTCCCTTTGATGAAGATCCATCTCGAGTAGTCCTCCTTATCTCCTCCTGCATGAGATCCGCCCAAAGGCGCTCCCATCCCGGCAGCTTCTCCCGACCATTGACACTATCTCGATATGAGTGCCAAGCCTTCGGAAGACCAAGGAGAGCCAGGTCGACCATGTCCTCGTCTTCGACAGTCACCCCCACACTTCCCAGCTCATCTCTGCATTGAGTGAACTTCGTGAGGTATTTGGCGATACTGTCGCCCTTCTCCATCTTGATGTTCCCGAGCTTATCTTTGAGCGCCAGCTTCCTTTGGTTGCTCTTACTCTGGAATAGATCCGTCAAAGCTTTCCACATTAAATATGGAGTAGCCTTTCCATGCAGGCTGGATACAATATGATCCTTGACGCCCTCCAACAGGATCCTCCGACATTTCGCGATCTTCTTTTGCCATGCATCGACCAAAGCTGCATCAGTGGGCTTTGGGACATCCGTATCTACGAACTCCTTCAGACCATTATCTTCTAACACTGCTTCCATGCGATCCTTCCATGCAACATAATTCGAACTGCCTTCAAGAGCATATTCGAGTCGCAAACCATTGAAAAAAGACATCTTTCAACACCGGCACCAAGAAGAACAACCTTCTGCAAAATTCGAATTCCAAACTCCAAGCTCTATCGCTTCCGATCTATACTTGAAAACAAATTATTTCCAAATCAGAGATTGACTGCAAAGGGCATTCACCAGATCTTTCACCTTACAAAGAAGGATGAATATTCCGGAGGCTACCTGGCCCGCATGCAGACTCCGTCCGAGGAAATAAGTTTGAATCACCGTAATAGATCTCGACAATTAATCTCGCTCCGATACCATGTAGAAATTAGCTGAATAAATCACTTATTCACTGAAGATTAACCTGATCATACATCAATTTCGAATTGCATACATAACACATAACCTTCTTCTACAATTAATTGTCACATGCGGAAATAACAGAAGCAATCTCACATCAATTCAATCACACATTAACTCAGTATGTATGGGGAAAGCCTATAGCTGAAAACCCCGCAGCTATTGTGTATATTATAATGGAGAAATCAAGTAACCAAACAAGTACAATACTCCTCACAAGTACTCAGTACTCTCTCATGAAGTTACTCACAATCTGACTCAGTTTTGAACAAGTCTGAGGTTCAAAACTCCCCGCCAATTGCCTTGCCTCTATTGCGCAATCATGGCCCGTATATGAAGAGGTTCAAGGTTCGAATCCCCTTCCCTTGATTGCGTAATTTTCATGGACAATTCCTCCAAGTGTAATGCAAATCTCATGCAAAACAAATCTACCAACTGATAGCTTTACTCACCCTTTCATCTACCTCTTCCACTGGTCTCCACTGAACTGATCATGCACCGTAGTGAACTGAAGTGTTCTTGAGTTGACTAATGAGTTAATATTTAGTAAATTAAATATTATTTAATTTACTCCACTCATATCTAATTGATTAGCTAGTTAACTAATCCCAACTAGTTCAACTAAAATAAATAGAACACAACTCCACTACTTGTCCCGTTAACTCCTCCAAAACTTCTGCCACTGAAGTCTAACTGAAGTCAACCATGCAAGATGCCATCAAACCCTAGGAACCACGTGATTCCTTCTGTCAGTTGCATGAGTCACCTCCATGACTCAAACTGAAGTGCTGCAAGAGAGTAAACTGCTGTTTATAGTCAAAATATTATTAAGGGTAAATAATATTTGACTTCCATATTTTTAGGAGATACAGTCTAAAAATAGCCTGGGTCCTAAAAATAAGGGTCTCATCTATTTTTACCGACATGTCGCATGCTTCAGGAATCTCCAACTGGAATTCCCAAATTATGCTCTGTATGTCTAAAAATAGACATAGTCTAAAAATAGACTTTGCGCCAGAATTTGCCTGCGGGCCCACTTAATGAAGGCGACTTCATTTCACTAAGCTCCATCATCTTGCTGCATTCTCAACACCACCTTGTTAGGAACGGAAACTACCAACCGTGCAATCCAAAAGATAAATAAGATCAAGAATATAATTACCTAGTAAGTAATTGGATCATGGACAAAGAATGGGTCAAGAGGATGCTATGAGTGTATTCACATAGCCACGAGGGAAATAAAAATGTAGAAACAAATAAATTCTTGTATTTTTCTTATCATCATTTCTAAAATTATTCAAAAATAAAATATTATCATGTTCATTTTTACCTCAATTTTACCTCTCGAAGTCGCCAAATATCTTGATGATGAAACTAATTTTAGGACTTATGTGCCACCAAGCTGATCCACCGCAGAGTAATGAAACCAATTCTAATTGTTGAAGTTGACTCTTGATACCTGGAAAGATAATCATTGACTACATGAGGCTCATAGTTTTTGATGATAAAGTTGAGTTTGAAACTGATCCAAAACAAGGTGCCATGTTGATGTATGATGACCATGTAATGCTAATGATCGATGAAGGTTGATTTACTATTGAACTATGAAACTGATTTTGTTGTGGTGATAAATAATGAAGGTTGAAAATATGCCCCCCTTATTTGAAACCCAAAGGACTACAACTATTGTTGAAAACTTTACAAAATATCCGCTTCCAATGAAGCCACGTGAGAAACAAAATACTGCATATGATCATACTCAAATTTAAGAAGTAAGCTTTGAGATATACTGGAGTATGAGAAACCAACTACTTTTACTAATATGGTTCAAAAAGCTATCAAATGATGGAAGATTCTTATATTCCAACAATTGTTTGGAACTAAGCTTCAACGTGATTCACATATTCTTGGTCCTTTGATTCATTAAAAATTGTTGGAATGTTCTCCTTTGTCATTTCATTCAGGTCTTCCATATATTGATGATTTCTCTTTTCAAGGTGGGAAGGTCCTGATGAGAGGCAATAAAGAAACACCTTGATCTTGGGCTCCTATACATGCTTTGCATTGATTGTTTCCTCTAACTTTTCAGTATTTCTGAGAGATTGGCAAGGATGATCAAGGAAGGCTCTTGGGTCTTCTTCTTGATATGGCTCTACTTAGAGATGTTGCTCATGAATTTCTTTCCTTTCTCTTTCTCCTTGAGATTTATTTATGCAATTGATGGCCATCAGTATTTCCTCTTCTTGAGAGATAGATATTCTTTGGCTTAGGATTTGAGAGACCCCTTGGAGTAGATTTTTTTGTCAATATTCTTAGCACCCTTATTCTGCCATTTAGTAGATCATGTTAGCACATGGATTAGCATATAGGGGGTGGGGTTCTTACATCACCCTGAAAATTAAAACCATTTAAATAAATAAATAAAATATGCAAAGGGGGAACATATTCAAGGAGATATTTGTTATGTACTTGGAGGTTTTCATGCTATCAACACTCTGCTAACTTGAGTTGGCTTTTCCTTTACATGAATAAAAAACACTTTGCATAAAAGTGACAAGTGATAGAAGAAGAAAACCAGACTGCTGACTCCTAATGACTTTGACTCAGTTAATATCAACATAATTGTATTTTCTGCTAAAAATTGCACTAGGCTGTAAAAATAAAACTCACTTGCAAGAAAAAATAAAAGAAGCAAACTAGATAGTTGGCTCTTGATCATTCTGCCTTATTGAGCATCAACATATAATTATGTTTTCTTTAATCAAACAACATTTTGCAACCAACACAACAAGGGATTGTGTGGCACACTTGAGGTGGTAGTGCAGGTTCTTACCTCTTGTCCTACCTCCCCTCCTCCTTTGATTCGTAAATGTTGGGGAATATAATTGAAAAAAAAAAGGAAAAAAAAGTCAAGTGACCAGGGTTCTATCCCTCTAGCACCTCCATGGAAATGGCACTAAAATTTTCAGTGGAATAATTGAAAAATGGGTCACTCAACATTTACTTTGTTAATCCAAGATCATATACTTAGAGAAACTACACAATTTGTGTAAATATTGGAACCATAGAGACTTTCTAAAATAAGATTTATCTATCTACGTAAGTAAGAAAAGATACCACTGAGATCCTAGTGCAACTCCCATTGTGACTGTAGAAGAATTATTCCTGCATAGAATAGTTTTTGTTGTTCCTATGAATTTCAATAGTGCACTGCTAGAATGCATGTGAATGTGATTGTGAATGTATTAGACTGTGACTGTGAATGTATTGGGATGTATTCTTGTTATTATTTCTTTTCCCTAGTTAAAATCTCAACTCCCCTTGATATGTGTGTGTCTCTATTGTATGTACATTTCTTTGGATTTTGATTGGTGACTACGAAACTTATATTCCTTATATTGCTCCATGGTCCATGCAATGATTTTTTGAGTTTAAAAGAAAGTATGTTACAAGTAAAAACAACATAAACATATTCTTGTATGCAATATTCTTAGTCTCCACTATTTCCATCTCACCAAGATTTCCATGAAATCACTCAATAAGCATCAACACATTATCTCTGAAAATGTTCTCACACCCCTTTAATTTCAATATGACCTTAAGCTTATCCCCATCATATCTTTGTTGAGTTTTCAATAATTTGAATGACTTGTGCCGACCTTCTAAAATAGTGGGGATCAACACTATTCAAATATTCATTTTTTTTATTTTATTCACCTTTTTTATGATGTCTTTAGTTCCAACAATGTGCTTTGTTTATGTGCTAGTTCACTGAAAGTGTGAGAAAAATCATTGTCATATATATTCTCCTAAAAAATAGACTCCAAAGAAAAATTTCTAGGTAGAAAGTGCATCAATAAAACCTTGAATTAATGAAGGGAATTTCTCCAATTGATTTCAATGTTCCATCCACCCAACTAATAGATAAAAATTGATGATGCCTAGAATATGCAGGTTTAATGATATATTCATCTAGAAATTCCCAAAAGTAAATTCAATTGAAAAGGTTGTACTCTGATCTACTATGCTCCATCTCTTGTTGAATACACGTGCTTGAATATTCATAAAAAATATTATAATGTTGAGCACACACAATGTTTACTGATCAACCTTTTGAGCAAGACTCGAAGGCTCACCCTAACTGTAATATGTCTTGTCCTACTTGTCGACTGACCTTCTTTTGTCATGTTATTTCCAGTGCATGTTCTTCTTCAGATCCCATTTGATTCCAATAAGTCTCATGATTAAGTAATTTATAGGCTCGTCCTCATCTAGCTCATATTCTCACGTCTCGTGTCAAATGTTATCATAGATACTACTTGTGCAATAATCATTTATTGCAAACCTTTGCCACACCATATTCTTTGCTCTCCCCCTAAGGTGCTTCACACTACATGACTTCTACTCTACTATAAAAACTAATTGTATTACTATCTACTCATATTTTCCTTCATTTCCTTGAGAAACTTCCCCTAAGGCCATGCTGAATTCAATTTTTCATTGAAGTCACTTACTTCTCTTTCTTCTTTTTCCAAGATTTTTTGGGCTTCCTTCTTATCTATGCATATCCTTATAGCTTCTTGTTTAATTTTCTTTGAATGACCTACTTTTTTTGTATGAATTGGTTTAAAGAACTAGGAAACTTGTAATATTTGCCCATGTGGCCAATATTGTAAAATTTATAGCATCTTATGTGACCTAGAAAAGGAGCAAGAAACTTTTTCCTTCTTGTGCTAATATCCACGGATGACTTTTCTTTTACATTCAATGCATTCCTACTCTTATTTGCATAAAATTTCAAATCAATAGCCTCATGATAAAAAAAAATTGTATGAATAACAATAGCCTTAAAAATAACTTGTGTACCTGATGGTAGATGATATTTGTGAGGGGAGCGATCTTCCTTGATTGCTTGCTTCAAAGAATTTCCATTTTAGTTGCATATTTTGTTGATAAACCCTGATTTTAGTACTCCAAAAATAAGTTGCAACATGTCCAACATTAATGCAATTTAAGCACTTGACATATTCCACTAAAGGAGAAAAGAATTTTTTATTATTCCTTCGGAATCTTAAGGGAACCTACAAAAAAAAAATTTATTTGGCTCATTCCCTAGGTGTTGGTTCTACTACTTGTTCTTACTTGCTTCCTTTCTAATCATGTTATTGCCACCTTCTACTATAGGTATTTTAGAGACCGCTTCATTGTCTCCTATAGATACATTTGAGCTAGTTATGTTATTTTCTAACTTATTTCTTGTTGAAACTGCCTCAGGTTATAATATTTCACATTATTCCTTTATTTCCTTCAATTGGTTTCTCATTATCTCTTTAAATTCTCCTTGTCTCTTATAACTGGGTTTTCAAGTTAATAATTTCTTCTTTAAATCCATGCTCAATTTCTTCAAGTATCTGAGGAAGTTTCTTCTGATCTCGATTTCCATTGAGAGATTTTTTATTTCAACCAAGGTTGATTCAAGATTAGCTTGGTCTTCAACTTACTTCTCCTCTTGAGAATTAGTTTCTTTCGCACTATGGGAATATATCTCATTCAATTCAATAGTTTCTTTTTGAGAAAAGAAATCTTCTCTTTTTCTCCATTTTTGCTACTAAAATCTCATTCATGCAAGACCTATAACATGTCCCATATGTCTTTTGCAGATTTGAGATATGTTTCCATCTCAAGATCCAGATTGTAAAGTTTGTTGTAAACTGCACATTTAGCCTATGCATTCCACTATTGAACTTGCTTTGAAGGGGGATCCTAACCATAACCATTATTAAATACCTTCCAAACTTTAGATCCATGAGCAATTATTTCATGTTTTACCTTCACTCTACATTTCTAAAATTTTGTGGCATCGAGCATAGGCGCACTTTGATTATCCATGATTCAACCAGGTCTACCTTCTAGCGGTTAAGTTGCACCTAAAGGAACCAACCTTGATACCAATTTTTGGAAACTTGGTTATACTTAGGGGGGCATGAATCAATATAACACTGATTGGATCATCATGATCATCATTAACCAATTTTTACTTATCATTAAACAATTAACTTATCCATTATTTAACTATTAGAACATATGAGTCGTAGATCAAGAAACACAATACATGAAAAATTAAACTCAAACCACATATGTAGCATAATCATAACATAAGAAAACTATGTATTTTAGGTGGAAACCCTTCTGATAGAAAAAAAACAGAACTATTTGTCCTAGTATTCTTCATGTTAATCTTATTTTACAATGTACTAGCACCAACTAGTATGCAAGCACCCACTCTCTTTTTTAATTAACTTTTGTAGGCACCCACATACAAAAGGATTCAACACGTCTTTTCTTTTCTAAGCTACAACTTGTTGGAAGCACCCACTCCCACTTATTATAGGGTCCAAGATGTTCTTTTTCAAGCTACTACCTGAATGGAGACATTGATCCCATTACAAGACTACAAATTTACTTTGTTGGTTTACCTGGTCATTTGAAATTTGGGTTCTTCCTTTTCTTTGGATATATTATGTATTTTTTTTTATGCTCCCTTTACAACTTCTTATCTCCTACTCGTCCTCCTTAATTCTACTTCACATATTCTCCTATTCCTCTTTCTCTCTTTGTTAGGTAATTAATGAACTATGTCTCACCAAAAATCAATCTTCTAATTTTTGTTCCATAAAAACATAACGTCTTTTTATATGCATAACATGTTGAATTTTTGTATTCCAATGTAGATATTTTAATTGAAAGGATGTTCTTTATATTCCAAGGTTTTCTCTTTGTGTTCCACATATTCATTTTCAAATTCTTTAAAATTTTGAAGATTAAAGAAAAATAAATGGTCCTTTGTATGTTATTAAAATATTGAACCAACTCCAATAAGTGCATTATTATTTGCATATCAAACATTATACAAGTTTTTTGTCCTAATCATCCATACAACATACTAACAACAATACCTCTGAAATGATTCAACGACAATCAATAAATAATGGAGAACCTCAAACATGTCTCCTGATTTCATGCCATCCTATCAATTTCAACGATACTTTTAAGCCTATTCTCTGTCATAAGAAATAAACAAAAATTTTGAACATTGTCCTACTGATTTGTCACAAAGTCTAACTTTCTTAATAGGAGACTTAGAAAATCTCTTTCCCTTTGTATGAAAACCTCTATGTTATATATCCTAATGCATCATCATGCAACTTTGGATATCACCATATAAATTCAAACAATAAATAACACCTCTAAATATTAGTAGGTGATCAAATGAGTTTAGTAGTTCATTCAAATCTTCAACAATGATAATTAAAATAAGTTACTTCAACATGATTTAGCAAATACTATCAAAAAACTTAAGAAAATGTAATTTAAGGGAAAGAAAAGACATATGGTTTTCACAAACTTTTATTAGGTTACAAAATTTTTCCTTGACTATCCATATCAACCCATAATAGATCATAGGTAATATTTATTTCTAGGGAAAATACCCCATTCACATTGGTCCTCCTTTTCAACTGAAATTTCCTTGAATAAAAGCCACTCCTCATGCAATTCAAACAAGATTAAATATTGGAATATGACAAAACATATAAACATTAGAATATGAAGCTATTGGTATCGTAGGCGACCACTCAATTTTCAAGCTCATTGGAATTTTGTATCTGTTACACAGTAATTTGTCACCGTCCCTGCAATCCCCATCTCGCCCATTGGAGGGTTGTTCCTGTGACCAATAAGCAGTGTCATGCCTTGAAAATACCATCATTGCATCCCTTTCCATGAGGACAACATTCCTTCTGTTGATCATTTCCTGAGCAGACCCCTAAAAACACCTGTTTTTTCCTTGGCGCTGGTAGCCCATTATGTACTCGCACCATTGAGGAAAATTAACACCGAGCCCGTGCCAATTGGCACTCTGTCCCAGTTAAGCACTCGCGCCAATCTGCTTTTGGAAAGTTTTTAAAAAAGAGGCGAAGTTTTGATTACAACAACTTCATGGATGAGTTATCAGGAGTGGTTTCGCCTAAATAACCACGGCCTTCCTCCTTTGGCCTCTTGTTTCCACCTTATGGGGAACCTCCCAAGGGATAAGGCCTCCCTTCCACTATTGTAGGGATCCCAACCTCCTCCTCTCCTCTATAAATATAGCCTTCATCCATTGATGAAGGGGCTGAACAGCTGAATAGCTGAAGGGCTGAATGGTTGAGTCTTCAAGTTCCCAAATTCCCAAGAGCCTTATGCTGCAAGAGCCTCCATAACTCCCTTAAGGCCAAATCCAAGCAAGGAGACTATAGTCAAGATCCGAAGAGAGAGGTTTGTCTCATCCTTGACAGGCTTTTTGAGACGTGTTCTGCTGGCGACCCTTCGAAGGAGAATTCAGCGTCAGAACTATGGTTGTATTCTTCCTTTGATTGATTAATAAGAAACGACTATTGGTTATGGTTCCACACTTGTTGTTGTTTATAATGATGAGTTATGTCCTTTCTGACTGACATATAGTTGCATCTACTGGATTTCACGCTTGCGTTTGTTTCGTTTCTCGCATGTGCAGGTGTCCATCACGGAGATCGTGGGGATCGTGATCTGCCAGGGCTAAGGAACGAGAGCGCTACCTCTTCTACAAGCAACAGCGTTGGATTCCAGGTAAGCCTTCATCGCTAGTTGGTTTATTTGTAATTAGAAACATGCACCATAGCGTGAATGATTGTTGCTAGACCTGGTCTGGGTTAGTAGGGATCACCTCTGTTCGCAGAGGGGATTTACCTCCACAACAGTATCTCATTTTTAATTTTCAAGATCATTGGACTAGTACTTGTGCACAATAAATGGACAACATGGTTTTCCTAGAAATTTGACCTATGATTCATGTTGCCTCATAATGTCCTAGGCGGGAACGAAGAAACACACAGCCACATCAAACCTTCGATCTTCAAAACCATGTGTTCAATCTACACCAATACTCTTGTAATTATGATAAACATTGAACACCTGATTTGGAATTGAATTGTGTGAGCATGAATTAAATTGTGTGAGTATGAATCCTTCATCTAAAACATGAACACTACTCTATTTGACATCAATTCCATCTCATTCAAAAAAAATTCCATTATTCTGATTCACCCCCGCCCCTCTTAGTATAATTGTGAATACAAAAATTGGTATAATAATGGGTTCCTTTAGAAGCAATCCAAATACTAGAAGGAAGATCTCAAGGGACCATGCCCAATCATGAAGGTTCAATAAAAGTTACTCTATTTGATGGAAAAAATTATACCCTCTAGAAATAAAGTATGAAGTATTATATAATGAATCTTTGAACTATCATTTGGCTGACTAAAGTAAATGGTTATGGACCTCTAGAAACTTTGGGCTTATAGGCCCTCACCCATCCATGTAAGGGCTCAAATAACCCCACCACAAACAACATAATAAAAAAGACCTCTGATATATCTGATACCATCATGACCAACCTCTAGAATTATGAAATGTAGATATTTGCATTATTTGTCTGCCTTAGGTGAGCCAACTCCTTGAAATGTAGCTCAGGGTCCTTCCTCTTGAACCTCTCAATCACTCGCTTGGTGAACTAGGTATAAGACATAATGTGTATGTGCCCCAACGTAATCAGATTGTGGCACCACCACTCCTTTGAATTTCTCTCTAGATGTATCGTATTAAATCAGAAAACATTTGTCTCACATGGGGTTCAGGTGGAAGTAAGTATATAGCTTTTGGACCCATTCCTCAGTAGAACTCTTAGTCGAATCATCATAATTAGGGATTCTAACCTTCCTCATTATCTTCTACACCTCTCGCTATACTCCCCCCATATACAGTGAGTCTCAGCTCATGTGGTATGCCTCTCCTTGAGGTGGATGTACTCCCCAAAGGAAATCACTCTCTTGATCATGTGGTCTAGTCCCTCATACTCATTAATACCTGAAGAAACTAAGTTGACCATATATGGAATAGGGTCACGCTCCCTCTATTTCTCAGGCTTGTCCATGAAATGGGGCATGGTAAGACAACATGTTTGGCCACGTAGAGGGGTATGAGGAGGATGGAATGTATGACTTCCATCACCTACTCTAGAACTTCCCATCACCTTGGAGTTTTTCCCCTTGTCTATCATTCACGTGTAGACCAATCACCTACTGCATCATGTCCATCATAACTTGGCCCTGCCTCAACATCTACTGGCTAGTCCTCATCAACTCCTCTAGGATCTTTTTCTACCCTTCTTGTCTAGGTTTCTCCATATCCTCCTAATTCTCCCTATGCCCTCTTATGTTTTCCACCTTTGTATCAGAAAATGGTTTGGGTGCTCCCTCTCTACCTCGACCTCTATATTTTTCTCTTCCATGACCTCTTTGAAAAAAAACTCCTTGGTATCTAGTTTTCATTGTAGAAATTATATGCACTAAGCATGCATATGTCCTTGATTCACCTGATCTCACACTATTTAACTTTATGCAAAATACTGAATCAATTCCACTTGTTAATCTTTTGCGGAAAATTTAATTGCACACACATGTGAAGCATAAACAAAAATGATCAATCGCAAATAACACAGTTTTTAACTGGGAAAGCCTGAAGCTGAAAACCACAACTATATATTATGTAACATGGAGTCATATAAAAATCCTCATACAAATCTTATCAAGCTCTCAGTACAGTACAATCTTCATACACTAATCAGGACCAATCTTGCAAATCCATGCATCGATCTTTGCACCCTGCTAGCCTGCCTCCACTTCAACTCGCTCGAAATAGCTCGAATGAATTCGAATTACCCTTGCCTTCGTCAACAAGGTAATCCTCATTGGAAACTCCACGTGTGTGTGATGCAATCAATGCATCACTATAGTCAAATGCATAGTTCATCTCGCCTTTCACCCACACCTACTTCTCCACCGGGTCTCCACCGAAACCGCCTTGCACCGTAGTTAACTAATGTATTTTTCTGTTGATTAATGAGTTATTATTTTTGAATTAATTAACTAATTAATTCACTCCACTCACTAGTGTATCAATCAGCTTAGACTAGATACAACTAGCTCAATCGAGTCTAATCGAGTTAAACTAAATACAACTCCATAACTACTTCTTCCAACCGTGTCATAACTTCCGCCACTTGAGTTCTAATTGAGTCCTATGATGTAGCTCCAAGAAACTCGAATCGCATACTCCCGCTCCAATCTATATGCCACATTCTCAGGTACTGCAATCAACTAAAGTGCTCCAAGAGAATAAGTTGTTGTTTAGAGTCTGATTATTATTAAGAGCTAATAATAATCGACATGCATATGTTTTTAGATCAGCGATCTATAAATAGACTTCGCCCAATATTCTAAAATAGAATTTCATCTATTTTTCCAACTTGATCAACCATCCACAAATAGCATCCTGCAACTTCTGAAATATGATCACCATGTCTAAAAATAGACATAGTCTAAAAATAGACTTGCGCCAAAAATAGCCTGCAAGCCCACTTAGTGAAGGCGACTCTTTTCACTAAGCTCATCATCTTGTTGAATCTCAACACTCCCTCTCAACAAGATAGGGATTATCCTTCACCCCGATCCTGCCTCTATGGTATTCAAATTTTCTCCTGGTGAGCGCCTTCGTCAGAATATCTACGTCCTGATCCTCCGTAGGAATGTACTGAAGCAACATGATCTTCCGCTGCACATAATATCTGATATGATGATACTGGATATCAATATGTTTAGATATATCATGAAACACAGGATTAACCGAGAGTTTAATGCAACTCTGATTATCACAATGTATCACTGTGGGATCTAAATGTGAACTGAACAAACCAACCAGGATCTTCCTCATCCAGATTGCCTCACATGAAGCTAGAATTGCTACCATGTATTCCGCTTCTGCTGAACTGAGTGCCACAGATCTTTTTTTCCTACTATACCAAGAAACTATCGTAGATCCAATACTGAAAATCCCCCCTGATGTGCTCTTTCTGTCTGTTGGGATTCCTGCCCAATCTGCATCCGTGAAGCCATGCAACTTCACCTCATCCGTCTGTTTGTACCATAAACCATACTCAAATGTGCCCCTGAGATATCTCAGGACATGCTTACCTGCCTTCCAAAAGAGCTTGGTAGGCTTAACCATCGCTTGTGAAAGCTGGTTCACCGCATAGCATATGTTCGGTCTTGTATTGACTAAATACATGAGCGAACCCAACAACTGTCGATAAACAGTGGCATCCACTACCTCTGCCGAGTAGCATCCTCTTTCTTCCAATTTCCTGGAAGAGGAGTGTCGATAGGCTTGCAACCTTGCATGTGAAAATTCTTCAGTATCTCCCGGGCATACTTGCCTTGAGACACAAACAGTTCACCTTCCCGCTGCCATATTTCCAATCCAAGGAAATAATGAAGGAGGCCCAAATCCTTCATCTCAAACTCCTTTGCAAGATCTACCTTGCATGAGTGGATCAACTTCTCATCACCTGTTAGTATTAAATCATCCACATAAAGTACAATGATTAAAAGCTTACCCTCAACCACAATCTGGTATAGGTTTGCATCTGCCTCACTCTTGGTGAAGACAAGTCCAGTGAAATAGCTATTGATTTGAGTGTACCAAGCACAGGGTGATTGTTTCAGCCCATACAACGCTCTTTTGAGCCTGCACACATGCGACTCACTGCTGAACATCTCAAATCCTTCAGGCTGCTCAATGTACACCTCTTCCTCAATGATCCCATTAAGGAACGCAGTATTCACATCCATCTGATGAATGTGCCAACCCATATGCGCTGAGAAAGCAAGGATGGTCTGTATGGAAGAATACCGTGCGAAAGGTGAAAATGTTTCTTCATAGTCAATCCCCTCGATCTATGAGAAGCCCCGAGCAAAAAATATTTCCTTCTACTTCTTGACACTCCCATCAGTAGCTCTCTTTACCTTGTAGATCCATCTTGATCCTACAACTGATTTTCCCATCAGCCTTGGAACAATCTCCCAAGCACTGTTTCTGACAATGGAGTCATACTCCTCCACCATGGCATCTGCCCATGTGGGCTCCTACACTACTTCTTTGAAATAAGATGGCTCTGTCACAATACACTTGCTCATAAGAGCCATGTATCCAGTATATCGGTCAGGTGACTATCTCTGTCTACGCTCTGATGTAGGGACTACGACATTATGTGCCTCATCAAGCTTCAGTCTCTCAGCTTTTGTGGTACACTTTCTGCCTTGTGTGATGTTTGGTTCTGCATGAGTGGACTCCTCCACTCCATGAATCTCCTCCTATGGCTGATCCACATCCGAAGGCTCATCTTTCGGAATAAGAAGTTCCTTCACTGCATGCAAGTCTAGCTCCCTCTCAAGCATAGCTTGTGCAGCACCCATGATCATTATGTTCTTCCTCTCCGTGACTCCATTTTTCTGTGGGTTATGAGGCTCTATGAGATCTCTTCGAATTCCTTCTTTGCTACAGAAGTATTTGAATTTTCCCGAGATGTATTCACCACCATTATCGCTCTGTAGAGATTTCACTTGCTTCCCCGACTCCTTCTCCACCAATGCCTTGAACTCACAGAACTTTGAGAACGTTTCACTCTTCTTCTGCATGAAGAATATCTAGCATCTACGAGAATAGTCATAAAAAAATATCACATAATACCTGTGTTTTGCTGTTGAAGCAACCGAGAAAGGTCCACACACGTCTGTGTGAATTCTCTCCAGGATCACCGAAGCACGGTTCTCCTTCTCATGAAAGGTGGTCTTCACAAACTTACCCATAGTACATCCCTTGCACTGATCTGACTATGCAAAAGTACCCTTGGAAATTCCAGTAGAAATTTGCTGCAAAATCTTCAAAGCACCATGGTGAAGATGCCCCAATCTCCTGTGCCATAATTCGCCCTCATCCTGGCTCACCACTTCTTTTGCTTTTCCCACCATTGCAACGCAACCATCTACCTCCAGCTTGTAGAGATTCTTAATTCGAACCCCTATCTTCTTGGTTTGACCCGTTGTTTTATGTCGAAGGAAGGATTTTCCCTCACTGAAAACAACATCATAACCTTTGTCTTCCAGCATTGCAACTGAGAATAAGTTCTTCTTTAGACCTGGAACATGCATGAAATTCTTCAAAAAGAATAGATTACTGGAATCCCTCTCAAAGGTAATGGTCCCAATTCCAGTCGCACTGTACCGACCATCGTCGCCCATCTCTATATGCATCTGGAGGTCCTTCTCCTCCAAGTCACTAAACAACTCTTTGTCTCCCGTCATATGCAAAGACACACCAATATCAAGATACCACACCGATCCCATGCAACTTGAAACCAAGAAAGAGATCAAGGAGAAATCAACCTCAAATTGCGAGTCTAAGGCCTCTCCAGCTGCAGATCTAGCAACTTGCTTGTTCTTCTTCTTCCGTGGACAGTTAGTGGTGAAATGTCCATGTTTGTGACAGTGAAAACACTTCACTTTGGAAAAATATTGCTTCTTGCCTTTAGCACTGTATTTTGAAGAATATTTCTTCCCCTTCCCTTTCCTTGCTTTGGAAGCCAAAGTGAAATTCTATTAATATTCATTCTTTGATGAATATCCATCCCTGGTACCTCGCCTTATCTCCTCTTGCACAAGATCCGACCAAAGTCGCTCCCATCCCGGCAGTTTATCTCGTCCATTGACAGAGTCTTCGTAGCTATGCCAACTCTTTGGAAGCCCAAGGAGAGACAAGATCACCAAGTCTTCTTCATCAACAGTAACCCCCACACTTCCTAGTTCACCCTTGCAGTGGACAAACTTCGTGAGGTATTTTGGAATACTGTCGCCTTTCTCCATTTTTATTTTTCTGAGCTTGTCTTTAAGCGCCAACTTCCTCTGGCCACTTCTGCTTTGGAACAAGTTTGTCAAAGCCTTCCACATTAAGAATGGAGTGGATTTCCCATGAAGGTTGGACAAAATATGGTCCTTCACACCTTCCAACAGAATCCTTCTCGTCTTTGTTGTCTTCTTTTGCCATGCATCAAGTAATGCAGCATCGCTAGATCCTAGCTTAGGAACATCGCTATCGATGAACTCCTTCAGCCCATTATCCTCCAACACCGCCTCCATCCTGTCCTTCCAGGATATGTAATTTGAGCTCCCATCAAGGGCATACTCCAATCTCAACCCGTTGAAATACATTTCAATGTATACTCGATTTCTGCACCAAGAATTTTATGTAGCAAATTCAAATTGTCCACGAACACAAACTCACTTCACAATTGCAATATTCAATCAAAAATGCTATGATACCATGTAGAAATTATATGCACTAAGAATGCATATGTCCTTGATTCACTTGATCTCACACTATTTAAATTTATGCAAAATACTGAATCAATTCCACTTGTTAATCTTTTGCGGAAAAATTAATTGCACACACATGTGAAGCATAAACAAAAATAATCAATCGCACATAACACAGTTTTTAACCGAGAAAGCCTGAAGCTGAAAACCCCAACTATATATTATGTAACATGGAGTCATATAACAATCCTCATACAAATCTTATCAAGCTCTCAGTACAGTACAATCGTCATACACTAATCAGGACCAATCTTGCAAATCCATGCACCGATCTTTGCCTTCTGCTAGCCTACCTCCACTGCGCAATCCCTGCTGAAGAATAGATCTGAATGAGTTTGAATTACCCTTGCCTTGACTGCATAATCCTCATTGGAAACTCCAATGTGTGTGTGATGCAATCAATGCATCACTATAGTCACAACAGATAGTCTATCTTGCCCTTTCACCTACCTCTCCACTGGGTCTCCACTGAAACTGCCATGCACTATAGTTAACTGATGTATTGTTCAGTTTATTAATGAGTTATTATTTGTGAATTAATTAACTAATTAATTCACTCTCACTAGTGTATCAATCAGTTAGACTAGATACAACTAGCTCAACTGAGTCTAACTGAGTTAAACTAAATACAACTCCATAACTACTTCTTCCAACTGTGTCATAACTCTGCCACTTGAGTTCTAACTGGGTCCTCCATGCATTAGCTCCAGTAAACCCTTGGGAATTATGTAATTCCCTCAGTCCACTGATGTGCCACATCTGTGCACTGAACTAATTTGCTCCAAGAGAATAAGTTGTTGTTTAGAGTCATATTATTATTAAGAGCTAATAATAATTGACATGCATCTATTTTTAGATTAGTGATCTATAAATAGACTTCGCCCAATATTATAAAAATAGAGTTTCATCTATTTTTCCAACTTGACCAACCATCCACAAATAGCATCCTGCAACTTCTGAAATATGATCATCATGTCTAAAAATAGACATAATCTAAAAATAGACTTGCGCCAAAAATAGCCCGCGGGCCCACTTAGTGAAGGCGACTCTTTTCACTAAGCTCATCATCTTGTTGAATCTCAACATTCATCACCATCTCTTATCTCCCACACCAGCTAGGAACATGCTTTGATACCACTGTAATGTTCCTATTAGGAAAATTAATAGTGATGTTAAGCTAAAACACACATACAACACAGAAATATTTAGATAACAATTAAACACCCATAATTTACAGCAGAACTACGCCAATATGATCCATTATATTGTATAGAGGGTACTAAAATGAATCGAATGTGTGCACCTAGGCTTTCTAAAGAAATCCAAATAATCCCAGGTGAGAAAAATGTTTCCCAGATGCAAACTAAATACTTCTCCTCAATGTACTGCACTAGCCCTAGAAATTATGCAATTGATGGCTGGAAGAAACCACTGTTTGAGCCTCCAAAAGTGCTTAGAAAATTCTTCAAAATTAGTCTTGGAATCTCCATCACAAACGCAAAAAAACCTAGGAAGGGTTTGGTCTAATTCTAAAACTCAAAAATCACCCCCAATTTTTGTGATTTCCACCACTACCTAGGAAATTTGTCCTACAGGAAACCAGTCTCTGCAACCCCTCCAAATTTTTGATAAAATCCTTCCAAAAAGACTTCTTGAACCTCCTAACAAACCAACCCCAAATATCCCTCAAACAAGACTCCCCCACAAACAACTCCACCAAGACCTACGCAACCCAGAACACCTGTTGTGTAGGCCTCGTGAAGGATAATTCGACCTAGAAATGAGCACCTCTTATCCCACAAATCCACCTGAAATACATTGCAATTTGACGAAGGAATGGGCATGTAAAATCCCAAAATATCTCCACCATAATACCTCCCCACGAAATTGTGTGGTCCCTCTTTTCTATGCCTAGTTTTATACATAAAGTAGCTCGAACCTCCTAAAATATTCGCTAGAAGCCTCCAAGGAATTATGGAAATCCTCCCCTAGGGTGGAACTCGAGGTACACCAAATAAATAGTTATATTTATCCTTAGAAATATTTGGTGTTGAACAACACTTTGTGACCCAGCTAAATATATTGAGAAACAATGGTATAATAGTCAAATTAGCAAAAGGTTCTAAATGTTGCCTTCAACCCTCTAATTATAATTGATACCTCACCTTTCGTTGTGGGTACCCCATCCAAATATTTAATCCTTCCTCCACAAAATTGGTTTTTCCTCCAAGGGTGCATATTCATTTAGGGGTTCCCCCCACATTTCATGAACTCTAATGTTTGACCCAACTTTCCTAATATGGTATCCAAAAATGCGTTAGCTCCAAAATTGAAATTTTTTTGTTCTCCTCTTAGCAGAATTTGTTGAGAAGGGACATTACAAATGATGAATAATATATCCTAGCCATGAATGCTAAATATTTTGAACATCAAAATGAAGATTCATATTCAGAGGAATATATCGAAGGTGAGGTAGATCTTAAAGGATAACTAGTGGGTTCCTTAGAAGAAATAAAGAGAGTCATAGGCAAGAAAAATAAGAAAAAGGAGTTGTTGCATAATTATGAGAAAGAAAATAATGATGATCTTGATGAATAAAAAATATCTCTCATTAGGTTACAACTAGAAGAGGAATACAAAAGAGAATAAATGTTTCTAAACCAACTCGAAGAAAAGGAAGAACATTGTGAGAAACTGAAAGCTAATATTGTTTCCTTGAGAAAGGAAATATAAAAATCCAATGATAAATTGAATCAAATTTTGAAGTTTGGAAAGAGTACTAAAATATTAGATGATATTCTCAGTATCCAAATATCTCCATTTATTAAAATAGGCTTTTCTTATCATGAAATTTCCAAGGTAAGATCAAGCTCAATGACATCAGAAAATAAATTCAAAGAAGAACTTGAAGTTATGTTAATTTTCTTAGAAGCAATGAAAAAAATGATAGGATAGAGGGTGAGGACCAACAAATATCTTATTTTCAAAAGAAACAAAGTAGCACCAGGTAAGGAAGTGAAGGCAAACTGAGACCTAGGAATGGATTTAGAAGAGTTTCTCCACCAATAATTCCCTTCACATCCAGGAATAAAAATATCTTTTATGCCTATTTATTTTCATGTAATAATTTTTTTCATAAGTAACTAGATTACAGATCCTATGTGATAAATGAATATGTGAGGAATATAAGTAGGGGATCATATAAGATCTCAAAGAATGGTTGTGTGAGAAGAAATCCTAGAAGTTTTAATGAGATTGTTGTCAAAATTTACAATTCATTTTCACCCTTATTAGATCATGTTGAGTGTTTCAAGTGAAATAATATTGGGCACAAAGCTCATGATTGTAAAAGTAGTACATTAAGGCCTCCAAATAAAAATAGAAAATAAGATATTATTAGAAATGGAAATCAAAGATAAAAATTATGGAGAAGGAAGCAAGAGAAGTAGGAAGAATGTGGTGTAGCTCTATATGTTCAAAACAAATAAAGAAAATGGTATATAGATAATGGATGTTCAAGTCACATGACAAGAGATAAAAGAATATTTCTCTCTCTTAAGGAAGTCAAAGGAGGTAGTTTCACCCTTGGAAATAATAATTCAAGAAGGATAATTAGAAAAGGCACAATCAATCTTAATGATGGAAGGAGAAAAACTCAAAATGTTCTTCTTGTTGAAGGTTTAAAACACAATATACCAAGTGTAAGTCAAATGTTTGATCAAGGGTATGATCTTAGAATCCATTCTAAAGGATGTGAAATAAGAAAATTAGGTTCAAGAGGATTGGTAGTAAATGAAATTAAGTCTCCAAATAATCCATATGTCCTCTGATGCAGGAGCATGAGACCTAGAGTAAAAAGACTTCATTTTTATTCCAAAAATACAAAAAAATTTACAAGCGAAGGAGTGGGTTCCTTTAGCTGGAAATTTACAGTTTGGGTAGATAGGGGTTTGGATAGTACTTATGGATTTGAAATGCTTGTATTAGATTCATTGTGTTTAGTTTCTAGTTGATAGATTTAGGGAGAATATCGTGCAGTGGGATTTTAACCCAAATTCGACAAATTTGATCCTTTGAATCGGATCTGAATAATTGTATGAACACTATTTATGTAAGTTTAGACAACGTGAAAGAGGATTTTGGTTGTAGAAGGTTTGAATGACAGAAATTGATATTTCTATATATCTCTAAGAAATCTGTGTATGAATGTCAAATCCCGAAGGTTTTATTTCCCTTCAAAATATTTCTGAGTTGTTTGATTACAGTTTGGGCTCTGTTTAATTGATTTCTTTGCGTGTTAAATTATATTGAACTTATTATAAAATAGGATTGTATTCAGTGATAAATCATGCATGAGATTTCCTTACCGCACTTGTTTCACTTTTTCCTATCAAATTTGATCCGTGTATTATTGCAATATCAAGCTATTGTAATTAAAGTGAATTTGTGGAGGCATCGAAATCCCATAAACCTTCGTAAATAGGTTTGTTATTTGCAACAATCATAACTTTGCTAGTCACTTGATCCATCAGTTTTGTTTTCACAATATTTAGGAATAACTTATCGAAATGTCAAATCTGGAAGAGATGAGGAAATCAGATAGCAGTAGTGTGTAAGTAGTCTAGAGGAGTCACAACCGTTGATTTGTGATCTGACGGTTATCGCAATTTAAATTGTGCGAGACTTAACATTTCAATTGGAACCAAAATTATATCAAGAGGAGTTTTAAAATCCGGAAATTGTAACCATCCATTTGCTTCGTGATCTGATGGTTTTCACATTCAGATATGCGAGGGATTTAAACTCAAAATTGGATGCGATAGTTTTATTGGAAAAGGTTTAATATAATTTGAAATCTGTCACTAAGAGAAAATGTGATTATTTTCTATGTTTGGTTCCATTATTGCTACATTCCATATAGTATACAATTGTGGTAAATAAATAAAAGGAAGGAAATTTATGAATGCCTGATAAGGATCAAGATCAGAATAAAATAGATTTAACTCCTAATTTAGGGAAATTGTCTCAAAGTTTGAAAGATTATCGATAGAACCTGCAACCAGCCCACCATTAGTGGTATCAGAGCAACCTTTAGACACTGAGAAAGATCTCAAAGATCAAGAAAAGAAATCCAACATGGCTTACAGAGTTGGAAGAGGAGGTGGTGATGGTCGAAGAAGAGGAAAACCAGTTGCAAATGTTGAAGTTTTGGAAGTTGTGCAACAGATGCACGCTAGATTAGAAGCAATGGAAATGGGAAATCAAAGAGATTCAGATGTTGGAGATGTCAGTGATCTTGAAGTTGAATCTGCAGAAGAGGGAGAACCTGCAGAAGTTACTCCTAAAATGAGATTTTTTAAATTAGTGTTGGGATCCACATCTAAGCCTAGACTTGAAGTTTCGGTTTTTACAGGAGGCTTAAACCCAGAGGAGTTGATAGATTGGGTTAATGACATGGATAATTTCTTTGATTATGAAGAAATCTTAGAAGGAAAAAGAGTGAAATTTTTCTATCACAAAATTGAAAGGACATGCAACACTTTGGTGGGATGGAGTGCAGGCAGAAAGAAGTAGACTTGGTAAGCAGCTAATAAAAAAATGGAACAGGATAGTGGAAAAGTTGAGAGGTAATTTTTTTCCAAGTGATTATCAACTTTCATTATTTAAACAGATGCAGAACCTTAGACAGAGGTCAATGACAGTAAAAGAATATAAAGTGAGCATAAGAGCAGGACAAATTCAAGATAAAACAGAGAAGATTGCAAGATATATAAATGGTCTCAGAAAGGAGATCCAAGATGAGATAAGTCTGTTGTCTCCTAAGACAGTGGAAGAGGCTTATTAGATGGCCTTGAAGGTTGAAGAAAAACCCATGAGGAAGCAATCTGCTAGAGGTAGAGGTACTTTCCGAGGAAGAGGAAGTCAAGGTGGTAGAGGAAGATCTACAACACCTAGAGAAGGAGCTAGCTGCAGCTCAAGTCAACATACACCCACAAAAGGTAATGCAAGTGGCAGAAAGATTTTTTCTAGAGGAAGAGAAAGAGAAATCAGATTTTATAGATGTAATAAGTTGGGACACAGAGCTTATGAATGTCCAGAGAATGTGGGGACAAATCAAAGAAATGTAATTGTTGCTCAGAGCGAAGAGGAAGCAGAAAAGGTGCCAGAAGCAGAGAATATACCAGAGAAAGGAGAATCTTTGCTAGTTAACAAAGTTTTATTAAAACCAATAAAGGAAGTTGTTTAACCAAAACAGAGAAAGACTTTGTTTAGAAGTGTGTGCAAAGTTCAAGGAAAATGTTGTCAAATGGTAATTGATAGTGGAAGCACTGATAATTTTTTTTCTACAGAAGTGGTGGAGAAATTGAAATTGAAGACAAAGAAACATCCAACACCCTACAAGGTGTCATGGCTTTAGAAAGGACATCAACAATTAGTGAATGAAAAGTGTGAAGTGGAATTCTAGTTGGGAAGCTACATATAAAAAATTATGTGTGATGTGATGCCTATGGACGTATGTCACATATTGTTGGGTAGACCTTGGCAATATGACAGAGGAGCTATGCATGATGGGAAAAATAACATATATAATTTTTGTAAATATGGTGTCAATCATACATTGTTGCCTATAGAAGAATAATATGCATCAAGAAGACCTGATCCGAAAGCTTTATTACTGAGTGGAAAATAATACCTACAACAGATTGATGATGATGAGGTAAAATTTGCATTAATTTGCAAACCCAAGGTAGTAATTACTTCCACTAAAATTTCTGATTTACCAATTCAAATTCAAGAGATGCTGGAAAATTACTGTGATATAATTGTAGATGATTTTCCTGATGAATTACCACCTATTAGAAATATCAACCATCATATAGATTTTATTCCAGGAGCAAATTTTCCAAATAAAGCAGCATACAGGATGACTCCCACAGAAAATGAAGAAATCAAGAAGCAGGTGCAGGAACCATTAGATAAAGAACTGATCAGAGAGAGTATGTGTCCTTGTGTAGTGCCAATAGTGTTGAGTCCAAAAAAATATGGAGGCTGGAGAATGTGCACTGAATCAAGAGCTATCAACAAAACAACAATTAGGTATAGATTTCATTTACCTAGAATTGAAGATTTGATGGATTGTTTAAGTGGGGCAAGATATTTTACAAAATTGGATTTAAAGAGTGGCTATCATCAAATCAGGATAAGGGGAGGAGATGAATGGAAGACACCCTTTAAAAAAAATGAAGGATTGTATGAATGGATGGTAATGTCGTTTGGATTATCAAATGCTCCTAGTACATTTATGAGGCTTATGAATGAATTACTGAAAGAATTTATTGTTAAATTTGTAATAGTATATCTGGATGATATATTAATTTACAACAAATCTAAAGAAGAACACATGAGACATTTGAATTATGTCTTAAGGAAGTTGCATTAGGAAAATTTGCTGGGAAATTTAAAAAAGTGTTCATTCATGAAAGAAGAATTGATATATTTAGGCTTTGTTGTTTCTACTGGTGGATTTAAAATGGATCCAGAGAAGATAAAGGAAATCATAGAATGGCCTTCACCTAAGAGTGTTCTTAAGGTAAGAAGCTTCCATGGTCTTTCTAGTTTTTATAGAAAATTCATAAGGAATTTTAGTAAGATCAATGCTCCTATTATTGACACTATAAAGAAGGACAAACAACCATTTAGATGGACTGATGAAGCAGAGAAAAATTTCCAGTTGTTGAAACGAAAGATAACAGAAAAGCCCATCTTATTTTTTCCTAATTTTAACAAACCTTTTCAAGTGAAATGTGATTCCAGTGGAGAAGCTATTGGAGCTGTGTTAAGTCAAGAAGACAGACTTGTAGCTTATTCTAGTGAAAAACTGAATGAGACAAGAAGGAAATATTCTTCTTATGACAAGGAATTTTATGTAGTTGTGAAATGATTAAAGAAGTGGAGACATTACTTGATGTCTAACGAGTTTGTGTTTTATTTAGATAATCATGCATTGCAGTACATTATGCAACAGCCAAAATTGAATCAGAAACATGCAAAATGGGTAGAATATCTTCAAAGTTTCAATTTTTATTGAAACATATAAATGGCCAAGAAAACAAAGTAGCAAATGCCTTAAGTAGGAAAGGCATTTTAGTTCAAGAAAGTAAAAGTAAAGTGTTGGGTTTTGATTTTCTTAAAGAATTGTATACAACACTTGTTTCACTTTTTCTGTCAAATTTGATCCGTGTATTCTTGCAATATCAAGCTACTGTAATTCGAGTGAATTTGTGGAGGCATCAAAATCCCATAAACCTTCATAAACAAGTTTGTTATTTGCAACAATCATAACTTTGCTAGTCACTTGATCCATCAGTTTGATTAACACAATATTCAGAAATAACTGATCAGAATGTCAAATCTAGCGGAGATGAGGAAATCAGGTAGCAATAGTGCGCAAGGAGTCTAGAGGAGTCACAACCGTCGATCTGCGATCTGACGGTTATTGCAATTTAAACTTTGCGAGACTTAACATTTCAATTGGAACCGAAATTCTATCAAGCGGAGTTTTAAAATCCGGAAATTTTAACAGTCCATTTGCTTGGTGATCCGATGGTTTTCGCATTCAGATATGCGAGGGGTTTTAACTCAAAATTGGATGTGATATTTTTATTGGAAAAGGTTTAATATAATTTGAAATCCGTCACTAAGAGAAAATGAAATTATTTGTTATGTTTGGTTCAACTATTGCTACATTCCATACAGTTTATACAATTGTGGTAAATAGATAAAAGGAAGGAAATTTATGAATGACTGATAAGGATCAAGATCAGAATAAAATAGATTTAACTCCTAATTTAGGGTAAATTGTCTCAAAGTTTGAAAGCTTATCAATAGAACCTGCAACTAGCCCACCATTCTCAATGACATTAAAATATAGAGAAAAATATCAATGGGAGTAATATTCTTAACAAATCATTAGTAAAAGAGAGTATAGCTTCAAGTGAAACAAGAGGTGCTAGTTCTCATCAAGAAGATGGAAGTGTTAGAATGTAAGTTGTAAGAGAGGAATGATGATATGGAAATTCTAGAGGATGTTGACAATAGATGATGTGAATAAAGTGTAATAAATGTTGTATTTAAATTAACATCAATGTAAAAGTTCAAGGGGAGAAACATATTTCCCTTGATATGAAAAATGGAGAGCAATTCCAAAAAATAAAATTAGTTGTAGACAATTAAAATTTCATATGAGAAAAAGAAAATTTTTAGGGGGAAATCCCTTTGATGACAAAAGGAAAAGTTCAAAAAATTGAGAAGTTACTATGGGGAGCTTTGTTGCAGTGAAAGGAGTTAAGTTGCAGAAATAAGGAAGCATAATCTTAGAGGAAGAAGTATTAAAAATAATAATTAAAAGGAATTTCAAGTAAAATCTCATTATTAGAGCTATAAAATAGGAAATGTTGCATACAGGGTGAGATAGACATAGCCCTGATAGGGGGAGCCTAGTTGTAGACCAAGGAGAAGTAAGTAACCAGAGGAAGTAATTATTTTCATGTCAAAATATCAAGGGAATAAATTGCAAGAATAAGTAAAAACAACCATTTTCCATTAATGTCAAAGGAGATAATATGCAAACATAAGAAGAGATAACAAATAAGGGGAGCAATTGTAGTTCTTGATAGAAGTTGTAGTTACTAAGAGAAGTTGTAAATGGAGGAAGTGTTGCAGAACTATGAAAAAATGAAAATAGAAGAAGAATTATATATAAAGAGAAGCATAAGTTGATGGGAAGTATCCCTTTTCCATTAATTTGAAAGAGAGGGAAGTTTCAAAAACAAGGAGAATTTCATACAAGGGGCGTTCTACAATATTATTGTAAAATTAACTAAGGGTTTCCATCACTGACAAAGGGAAATATTGTTAGAAGTATTTTTTTTTTCCTTGATGTCAAAGATAGGTGCAGACTATAGATGTCCAAGATAAATATTGGAAATTGAAGATTGTTGGGAATATTGTTTTTTGGACTTTTAATGCTCAATTTGGATACCTTATCTTTAAATGTATTTCTATTCATATTATCTCACTTAAATGGGATAATAAGGTATATTCTCATAAATCATATGTCGGAACCTTTCCAATTTTTTAATAAACCCACTCTAACTCCATAGGAATGAGGACATATGAAAATGTTTTTTATTATGGGCCAGCCAGAAAGTACAAGCATGTTGACCCAACTAATTTTATAAGTTAGCCCCATAAATTAATGTAGAAAAATTATAAATAAAGGATATATCATTTCATTTTAATTGCATCCAATCAAGAAGATATCTAAGAGGAGTTGAGGAATATTTTTTGGGTGATTTTTGGAGTTTAAAGGTGGAAGAAAAAAAAAATTGATTTATGGGTGAAGGAGTCATCTTGGAAATTACTCTATAATAAATTGTATTTTCCGATGTTTTAGACGAAAACTTGAGGGGATAGAGAGAGTATCTCCATGTACATGTGGTTAAAATTTCAGACCTTTTTTTTTCTTATAATTTTGGAGATATGCTCTAATCAAGTTAGGCTTCCTAAATTCCACCTAAATATGATTCAAACAAGTCTACTTGGAATTTTCACTATATATTTTCTTTTTGGGTGTTTTAGATCATGAAACTTGAAAGGATAAACACATAATATATTTACATATCTATGGTCAAAATTTAAGAACTTTATTTACCATTATTTTGGATATATGCTATGATGAATTTAGGCTTCTTGAATGCTCCTAAAATCTGCTTCAAACATGTTAGCTTGGTATTTTCACTATAACTTCATTTCTATGATAATTTAGAATGTCAAAATTGGAGGATACAGAGAAGAAAGTTCCAGGTACATGTGGTGGAATTTTTAGAAATTATTTCACTATAATTTTGGATATATGATCTAAGGAAGTTAGTGTTGTTGAATACTCTTGAAACATGCTTCAAACAAGTCAACCTGGAATTTTTTATATAACATTCTCTCTGAGTTTTAATTATACTATGAAATTTAGAGGTGAAAAAGAAGAGATAAAAATAATAATAATGATGGTAGTGGTTTTATACCTTGTTTTGATATAATTTTGGAGATATTATGTGACAAAGTTAGTGTTCATGAAATATCTTGGAACATGCTTCAAATAATTCAAGTTGGAATTTTTTCTATAACTTTATTTATGTGATGTTCAAATTGTGAAATATGGAGGAGAAAGAGAAGAGATCTCTAGGTACTTATGGTAGAAAATATAGAGCCAAATTTGCAAAATTGTATATGTGCTATGTTGTGCAATTTAATTCTTGTTAAGAAGCCAAAATCAACAAGTTTTGGGATAAATATACATAGTGGAGGAAGATATAACAAATAAACCTGGTGAAGGTAGAAGTAACTAACAAACCTAGTGAAGGAATAATTAGCATGTAGACCCGGTGAAGAAAAAAAAACAACAAAAAGACCTGGTGAAGGCAGAAGTAGCTAATAGATATGGTGAAGGAAACATAAGCTAACATACCTAGTGAAATTAGAAGTAGTAAGTAGACTCAGTAGGGATTGGTGTCTCCTTTATTATTTGAAACAAAGGGAATTAGTGTTTCCTACATGGGTTACTGCAAAGTAGAAGAGGGGATTAGTGTTTCTTGTATTTTGATTCCTACAAAGAAACAAAGGGGATTGGTGTCTCCTATAGGTTGATGCCTGTAAAGCATAGGGAATTGGTGTCTCCTGTAGGTTGGTGCCTATAAAGTAACAAAGGGGATTGGTTTCCACTATAGTTTGGTTCCTATAGATTTATGTACTAGTAGGTTGGCGCCTTCAAGATCTTTCTATAAATTTTTGTGGTTTTCTCTTATAAGGGTTTCCACATATATATTATGTTGTTCGATTTATGATATTGATGTTTTATGATGTTCAGATGATTAAATAAGTAAATTTTTTCATTATACTATTTCAAAACCCCCCTCTAAGTATAATTGTGAATCCAACATGGAGTTCGATGTATACATTTCCATTTTGTAGGTTTTGCAAACTAGGAATGAGTCTTGTGTACTTCACCATGGTTAGGGAGGAAAACAAAGGTCATATGCCCCTAAATCAAGCTTCTTGGAATCAAGAATCCAGAAGGAGGTTTCCAACATGACACATTGAGATATTTGGGAATTTAGTGGGCTATTAGATGTTGAAAATCAACAAGAAAATGTGTGACTAATTTATTTTTCCCTTAAATAAATTAGACAATAAATTGTAATCTTATATCATAACAACTTGTATTAGTTAAATAAGTGAGAAAGACTTATTTAGCTCAAGAATTTCGAGTTGAGGGTCAAAGGTGAGGCATGTAGAGTGATTCTATTATTTTGGGGGTCCAGTTGCAATTAATGCACTAGTGTAGTGTGAGTTTAATCATTTAACTCAAATTAATTGAGTTAAAATCGGTTTAACTAGTTCTAACTGAGTGATGAGCTACTGAGAGGTCAAGTGAATTAAATAAGATTTAATTCACAAGTAGTGATTTGTCAAGTAACTGATGATTTTCTATTATTAGCTGCATGCATCTCAAATCTGATGAAGACCCAGTTGAGACAAAGGTTAAAGTGAAGATAACTATCAGTTGTATTATTAGTGAACTTCCCAGGTATAGTTATAAAGCCACATGATGCCCATGATGGATTGCGTGGTCAAAGAAGTTTGGAATTCCTATTTAATAGGGATTTGTTTTTCCTAGTGATTTTGTGAGCAAGGCAGGCTAAAGGTGGCTAGGAAATTGGCTATATGTTTGTCCATTTTTTCCTAGATCAGTGTGAGATGATTAGTAGTGTATGAGGTTCTTGTGAGAAAGCATGCATTGTATTGTTTCATGATTCCTTGGCTTATTATACAATAGAGATAGAGGGATTTTGGGCAGTTGCATTAGGGGAATTTTGAGGTCTAAAATGGGCCTCCTAAGGAAATTATTAAATAATAGTGGAAAAAATCAAATAAGATTTGATGACATCATCAAATTTTAGAGGGAAAAATGAAAAAACTACTTTTTCAACTCATATTTTCAACTTATCTCCCAAAATTTTTACTCAAATTTTGAGCGGGAGTACTCGTTGGATGTGAAATTTAATTCCTCATCCAAGGAGTACCCATGTTTCATACTTTCAATAGGTCCTACTACACGAAAAATGAGAAATACATAAAAAACGTGATTGTAATCATGTTTTTTTTTTTAATGTATTTCTCATTTTTCATGTAGTAGGGTTCATCGAAAGTATGCAACATGGGTAATCCTTGGATGAGGAATTAAATTTTGCATCCAACGAGTATTCCCACTCAAAACTTGAGTAAAAATTTTGGGAGATAAGTTGAAAATACAAGTTGAAAAAGTAGTTTTATTATTTTATTAATTTTTAATATTTTTACCCTTTTATTTAAAAAATGGTAAATCATCCCCCATGGTTGACATCATCATCTTGAATCCTATTGGTTGTTATAAAGTTTATTTTTGTTGTACATTTTTCTTAGGAGGCCCATTTTAGACCTCAAAATTCCCCTAATGCTTTACCTATGAAAATATTGTGTTGTACGATTGATTTACTTCTTTCTCTTACTTTCATGTGATTGAGCCATCATGATTTATATTCCACAAATATTGTAGAAGGATTCAGTATATTGTCTTAGTACATTGCATGATCGGATTGAATCCATTGGTATAATTTATACATGGTATTAGAGTGCTAGGAATCACAATAGTGGAGAATAAATTGAGTTTGTCTTGAAAAGTATTCAAATTTGTAGATACATTCTTTGGAGCTAATAACTGACCATGATGTCTTTCACTGGTTTGAGACGTGAATATGCACTCGAGGTCAGTTCGAACTATATTTCATGGAAGGACATGATGGAGGAAATATTGGAGCATACTGGGTTGAAGGAGTTCATTGACACTAATATTCCTCAACCCAATTAGGCAGATGTTGTGCAGCATGAAGCATGGAGGAAGAATGTTGCAAAGGCGAGGAGGATTTTATTAGAGGGATTTCAATATCATATTGTATCGAGTCTCCATGGAATTGAAACTCCATATGATATGTGGAAGGCCTTGATAGATCTATTTCAAAGCAGTAGTGACCATAGAAAATTGGCACTCAAAGACAAACTCAGGAAAATAAAAATGGAGAAGGGCGACATAATCCAGAAATACTTGACCAAGTTCACTCAATGTTGAGATGAGCTTGGAAGTGTTGGGATTAATGTAGCTGATGATGACTTTGTGATCCTAGCACTTCTAGGCCTTCCCAAGAGCTGGCATAGTTACCAGGAATCTATGAATGGGAGGGAGAAGTTACCAGACTGGGATCATTTGTGGTCTGATTTGGTACAATAAGAGTTTCAGTGGAATATCAGGGATGGATCCTCATCCAAGATTGATGATGAGGAAATTTGCGCCTTGGATAGTAAGGCAAAGAAGGGGAAATGAAATAATTCCTATTCCAAATCTTAGAACGAAAAAGAGGGCAAGAAAGGAGATATGTCAAAGGTGAAATTCTTCAACTGTCATTGTCATGGACACTATGCCACAAATTTTCCACAAAAGAACAACAACAAGAAGAAGGCTTCGAGAGCTGTAACGAGTGAAGCTTTGGCCTCATATTTTGAGTTGGACTTCTCTCTCAATGCATGCATGTTTTCAATTGTGATGGGATCTATGTGGTACTTAGATAGTGGATCATGTTTCCACGTGACTAGCAACAAATAACTCTTTAGTATATTGGAGGAGAAGGATCTCCAGATGCAAATCGAGATGGGTGATGACAGGAGGTATATCACTACCAGGATTGGTACAGTTACTTTCCAGAGACAGTCAGGTAAACCTTTCAATTTAAAATATGTCATGCATGTACCAGGTTTGAAAAAGAATTTAGTTTTAGTTGCTATGTTGGAGGATCTTGGATATGATGTGGTTTTTAGTGAAGGAAATTTTTCCTTCGTCAAAAAGCCATAGGATAGGTAAATAATATTGGGGTTTGTGTGAAGAACCTCTACAAACTTGATGTAGATGGTTTTGCAACATTGAGTAGTAAAGCAGATGAGGTGGTGAGCTGGCATACTGGTGCGTTATGGCACAAGAGGTTGGGTCATCTACACCACTGTTCTTTGAGGATCATGCAACATATTTCTACAGGTCTTCCAAAGGGTACACTTGCGCAGATAGACACATGCAAGGGATGTACCATGGGGAAGTATACAAAGGATACCTTTCATGGGCAGGAGAACCGAGCAACGGAAATCCTTGAGAGAGTTCACTCAGACGTGTGTGGACCATTCTCAACATCTTCCATAGAAAAGCACAAGTATTATGTGATTTTTGTTGATGATTTTTCTAGAAAGTGTTGAATCTTCTTTTTGTAGAAGAAAGATCAGACATTCTCCAAGTTTTGTGAGTTCAAAGCACTGGTAGAGAAAGATACAGGGAAGAAGGTGAAGGCTCTAAAGAGCGACAATGGTGGTGATTATATCTCTAATGAATTCAAGAACTTTTGCGCCAAAGAAGGAATTTGGAGAGAATTGAATGCATCTCATAAACCACAATAGAATGGGGTTGCAGAAAGGAAGAACAAAATTATTGTGGGAGCAGCACGAGCTATGTTACATGATCAGTGCCCATCATTGCATCTATGGGCAGAGGCATGCAACACAATGGTATTTGTGTAGAACCGTAGTCCACATCAGATACTTGGCATGAGTACACCAAAGGAGGATTTTTTAGGTAAGAAACCAGATGTTTCATATTTTAAAATTATTGGCTCATATGTATATTGCCATGTGACCAAAAATGCCAGGAAGAAGCTAGAACCAACAGTAGAGGTTAGGATTTTTGGGGTACACTGATACTCGCCACAACTATCGGGTGTATTTTCTGGCTAACAAGATGATAGTTGTCAAGAAAGATGTTAAAATTTATGAGGAGAAATCCATGCGATTGTCCCTTGAGATGGAGCTTGACTTGCATGCAGAAGAGGAACTCTTAGTTCCAAAGGATGAACCTCAAGATGTGGAGCAGCCATAAGCAGAAGATCATGAAGTGGCAGAAACCGCTAATGCAGAGCCATCCACCATAAATGGTAGGAAGCACACCAGAGAGGCTGACAGATTGATACTAGATGTGGCATAGAATGTAGGTGCACCTACATCATGGTGCAGGCAGAGAAGGTCCTTAGACAGGTATACTGAATACATGGCTCTTATAAGTGAGTGTATTATGGTTGATGCCATGTTTGACTAGTGTGATTCCATTATCAGAAACAGTGCATGGGAAATGCTCCCAAGACCAATGGGGGAGTCATTGATTGGATCCGGGTGGATATAAAAGGTGAATCAAGTAGAATATGGGAGTGCGGAGAAATAAAAGGCTATACTTGTGGCCAGAGGATTCTCACAGGTGGATGGGATTGACTGTGAGGATATTTTGCACCGGTTGCAAGGTACTCATCGATTAGATCCATCCTTGCACTCTCAGTGAAGATGGGGTGGCAAATAAATCAGATGGATTTAAATAAAACCTTTCCCAATGGATTTATTGAGTAAGAAGTGTACATTGAGCAGTCATAAGGTTTTGAGACCTTTGACAGGGAGTCACATGTGTGAAGACTCAAGCGAGCACCGTATGGGCTGAAGCAAGAACCTCATGCTTAGTAAACCATGATCAAAAGAAATTTCACCAGGTTGGGCTTCACAAAGAGTGAAGCAGATGCGAACCTATATCATATTGTGGTTGATGGTAAATTTTTATTATTGTACTTTATGTTGATGATCTGATTTTGACAGGTGATTATAATCTCATAACTTCTTGCAAGGAGGATCTTGCAAGAGAGTTTGAGATGAAGGACATGGGGCTCTTGTGCTATTTCCTTGGCTTGGAAATATGTCAAAGAGATGGGGAGCTATTTGTATCTCAGGGAAAGTATGCCAGGAAGATTCTGAGGAAGTTCCACATGGAGGGTAGCAAACCCATGGAGACTATGTTATGAAACCAGCTCCCAAAATAGAAGAAAAGAGAGATCAGCCACTTCGAGGGGGAAAAATCCTTTAGATTACATAAATGAAAAATTCTAGGATGATACAAATGAAAAAAAATCCTTTCTATATATAGGATTCCATGGGTCAAAATATAATCCTAGCCAACCTAAAAATAATAATGTAAGGGCATAACAATAATAATTATGGCTTTTTATGGGGCACAATAATAACAATATGGGGGGCTACAGGGGTACAACAATAACAATAAGGGATCTAACAGACTCCTCTTGCAGGAAACTGGAGGAAGGAGGATGCTACTTCAGGTGAGGTAGTGGATGCTACTATTTATAGGTAGCTTGTGGGTTCACTTATGTATTTGGTGAACACACGATCAGACATATGCTACGCAGTTAACCAACTTATTCAAGCTATGGTAAACCATGCTAAGCTTTTTTGGAAGGCGGGGAAGCATGTTTTGAGATGTCTTAGGGGCACTACAAAGTATGTATTGTGGTAAAGATAGAAAAAGGGAGTGAAGCTTCAAGGCTTCACCGATGCAAATTAAGCAGGCAGTCCATTAGACAAGAAGAGCACATCACGGTGCATCTTCAACATAGGATAAACAATATTTTCTTGGTATAGCAGGAAGCAAAGATAATTTTCACTCATTTCAACCGAGGCTGAGTAGATGGTAGCTATTCAGGTTGCATGTGATGCCATCTGGATGAGGAAGATACTTTTTGGTTTGTTTGGTCATCAGATGGATCTGATGGTGATACATTGTGATAACCAGAGTTGCATAAAACTCTCAGTTAATTTGGTATTCAATGACAGGTCCAAGCATATTTATATCTGGTACCACCATCTCAAATATTGTTTTCAAAGGTGCATTATGTTGTTGTAGTACATTCCCAAGGAGGATTAGGATGCAGATATCTTGATGAAGGCGCTTGCAAAGAGAAAATTTGAATACCGTAGAGGCAGGAATGAGGTAGATGATAATCCCTTTCTTGTTGAGAGGGAGTGTTGAAAATCAACAAGAAAATGTGTGTCTAATTTATTTTTCCCCTAAATAAATTAGACAATCAATTGTAATCTTATCTCATATAAGCTTGTATTAGTTAACTAAGTGATAAAGACTTAGTTATCTCGAGAATTTTGAGTTGAGGGTCAAAGGTGAGGCATGTAGAGTGATTCTATTATTTTGGGGGTCTATTTGCAGTTAATACACTAGTGTAGTGTGAGTTTAATCATTTAAATCAAATCAATTGAGTTAAACTTAGTTTAACTAGTTCTAATTTAGTGATGAGCTAGTGAGAGGTCAAGTGAATTAAATTATATTTAATTCACAAGTAGTGATATATCAAGTAACTGATGATTTTCTATTATTAGTTGCATGCATGTCAAATCTGATGTAGACCTAGTTGAGACAAAGGTTAAAGGGAAGATAAATATCAGTTCAATTATTAGCGAACTTCCCAAGTGTAGTTATAAAGCCATAGGATGCCCATGATGGATTGCGCAGTCAAGGAAGGTTGGAATTCCTATTTCATATGGATTTATTTTTCCTAGGGATTGTGTGATAAATTCAAGCTGAAGGTGGGCAAGAAATTGGCTATGTGCTTATCCAATTTTTCCTAAATAAATGTGAGACGATTGGTAGAGTGTATGAGGTTCTTGTGAGCAAGCATACGATGTATTGTTTCATGATTCCTTGGCTTATCATACAATAGAGATAGAGGGGTTTTGAGCAGTTGCTTTCCCCAGGAAAATATTGTGTTGTGCGATTTATTTACTTCTTTCTCTTACTTGCATGTGATTGAGCGATCATGATTTAAATTTTGAAACAATTGTAGAAGGATCCAGTATCTTGTTTTAGTACATTGCATGATCGTATTGAATCCATTGGTATAATTTCTACATTAGAGCTATTGGGAATATGTAACATGTATGTATACTGGGTAATACCATGGCCAAAAAATGAAAAAAATGTTCTAAGACCCATATGAAGTTTCTTGTATTCAATCACCATGAACAAATATTCAAATAACTGCATAATAACTATATAACAGATTTTTAGCCTTCAAGTTGGATATGATAACCACTAGTATATCTTTCACACTAGGAATGGATTTCAAGGTCTTTATTAATGTGTTTAAGGGAGGAAAACAAGGGCCTTAAACCAAAAATTGAATCTTTTGTGGCTCCAATGTCATGAACAAAGTCTTGAACCACAAAGAAGGACCTCTAAAGGGGGTCGTTGGCATCCAAGTAGGATGTAGTGCAATTAGGAGACTTTATGCACCTTAGATAATATTTGAGCCATTAATAATCATTGAGGGAGAAAACACAAGTCTTAGATCCTAAATAAAACTTCCTTATATCAAGTCCCATTTACAACCACCAACACCATGACATATTCTCTTACTATGGTATCTTTGGCCTATATTTTGGATATAGCAGCCCTTAGTAAGTTTTTGACACCACAAATGGGTGTAAATACCCTTACCACAATTGGGGGAAGGAAACAATGACATTAAACCCATAAATGAATATTTTTTGGTTCAATTAATATAAATAAAGTCTTGAACCACCACAAAATCCCTTGTTATGGGATATTTGGTCCTTAAGTTGAGTAGGGGTGCTATTATGATATTTTTCTCAAAGTGGATGGATCTCAAAGCCTTAGGTCTAAATGAACATTTTCAAGCACAAATCCCATAAAAAAATCACTAGAATTTCCATATATGACCTCTATAGGGGACCTTTGGCCTTGAAATAAGGCATGGACACTATTATTTGGTTGTATAACCTAGCAATGAATCTTAGGCTCTCGACCATGGTCCAAGCACCATTAGAAGTTTTTTCACAATGTGGATGGGTCATTATCCTTTTAAAATCATTGGAGGATGAAATCAAATGGTATTATGCCCTAAGTAAAGAGTCACAATATCAATTCCCACAAATAGCATCTAGAACCTACAACATATGGTTCTCTCATTTTAATACGCACATATTCCTACCCATTTAAAATATCATGATGCAACCTTCTTCTTTGTCATTTCCCTAAATGACTAATCCAAGGATGAATTTTTTACCTCTCTTATTTTATGTAAAGGATATTCTTTTTAGAATAATCTTCCTTGGATCAACCTTCCCTAGTCTAAATTTATGGCCTATTTTTGGATGTGTAGTACTTAAGTGAGGTTTCCTTATTGCTTACCCTCTTGTCTTTGGCCTTTGGCCATCGATTCAATTATTATAGATCATGTTGGGCGTTTTATTATGGAATTCTCCTACTATTTGGGTTCTTTTTTGGGATCTAAGCCCTTGATTTATCCTAAAATGATGAATGAGATATATAATTGGAATAAATTCTCTCTCAAAAAATCTTTAACCTTCAAGTGGTATATGGCCACGTCCATTACAATATTTTTGCACCATAAATAGTTTGTGGGGCCTTCACCATGTATAGGTAAGGAATCAAAGACCTATAATGGAACTGACCCATGTTTAGAAGAGAGAGGACTATATAGCAATCCAAGACATCATAAAGAACCATTACAGAATAAAACAAGAATCTGGTCGATTATTACCAAGTAGGAGAACCTTTGTTCATTGCCACTACTCCAACACTACAAACATCTAGCATAATGTAGGTTTTAACCCTGTATAGAAATTACCTACAAAAAAATTCTTAAAAAAAGAAAAGAAAAAATACAATGGTGAGACCATAAAAAATATACTTAGATATTCTCTCCTGGAACCCAAAACCGAGAAACTCAGATTGATTTTTTATTATATTACTTTCATTATTACAACACATTATATACATGTTGAAGTATTCATAAAACCCAATCCATTAACCCTAGATTAGATCATAACCATATTCCATGTTATCACTCAGAATTTTTCCTTGGTTGTGGAGGGAAACTCACTCAGGAAACATTTAAACTGCATTGGGATTGAAAGCTATCCCTTCAATCTGGAGATGGATTTATCCTTAACTCTATCACTGAAGGTCACTTTAGTAGTACGTCACTAATACACTCATTGGAAATATTTTATTTTTTATCAAATGGTTTTGGTTTATAAAGGAAACAAAAGGGACCATTGGGTAAAGGAGTCTTTGACATATAAAGATGTATGCTAGCCATGGGAAATATGAGCAGATCTAACAAACACAAGATAGATTATGGTTTCTTAGACAAACCATCATCAAGGTATGGTAGAAGAATGTAGAAAATAAAAACCAAAACATAGCAGTATGATTTTTTCAAATGATATCTAAGCTAAAAAAACACAAATATTTTGAATAACATGAACTTGAGCATTTAGTAAGAATTCCAATTCATATATCTTTATTCAAATACTGAAGATTTAATGATAAAATTATTGACTGAGAAAATAAGCATAGTAGGAAAACAGACAGAAAATCATTCAAACATGAATCTCTAGAAATTTCACATGTAACACTGGTTATAGAAAATATATTAATCTCAAAAAGGTATACACAAGGTTTGTGTTTTTCAAAAAAATCCCAACCCTTGGTTCTTCTTCATAATTGAATTTATAGAACGTTCACAACTATGACAATGTTTTAGAAAACTTTAATTACAAAGTTTTAAATATCTACGTTAATGTCTAATCAGAATCAAATGCATTGCAGACATATTTTCTTAATGTACTTGTTTTGTTTAATCATAAACAAAAAAGATAAGTCGTTGAAACTTAAATTTGTGTTGTAGCTAAAAATATGGATGACAATGAGGAATAGTGTGGGAATTTTGAGGTCTAAAATGGGCCTTCTAAGGAAATTATAAAATAATAGTGGAAATAATAAAATAAGATTAGATTACATCATCAAATTTTAGGGGGGAAAAGTAAAAACTATTTTTTCAACTCGTATTTTCAATAGATCTCCCTATGTTTTTACTCAAATTTCGAGTGAGAACACTCATTGGATGCAGAATGTGATTCATCATCCAAGGAGCACCCATATTTCATACTTTAGATGGACCCTACTACACAAAAAATGAGAAATACATGAAAAAATGAGATTGCAATCATGTTTTTTCATGTATTTCTCATTTTTCATGTAGCAGGGTCCATCGAAAGTATGCAAGATGGGATGAGGATTTAAAATTTTCATCCAGTGAGTACTCTCACTCAAAATTTGAGTAAAAACTTGGGGAGATAAGCTGAAAAATTAGTTTTATTATTTTATTATTTTTTAATATTTTTACCTTTTTACCCCAAAAAATCGTGAATAATTCCCAATGGTTGACATCATCATCTTGAATCTTATTGGTTCTTATCAAGTTTATTTTGTTGTACATTTTTCTTAGGAGGCCCATTTTGGACCTAAAAAATTCTCTAATGAAAATATCTTTTTGATATCTTGCAGTGAAATCTAGAGCTCCTTTATTTTATCCCATAAAATATGCTCTAGATTTTTCAAAACAAAAAAATCATCTCATATTGTTGCTTGGAACATCAAATTGTCACTTGGAGTGTTAATCCATCCTTCATAAATCTTATATGCTCCAAAACTCTTTACCGTTGCCTCAAAACATAGCCTTTTCTAGTCATTGACAAAATAGCTAGCAATATATATCGGGTGAAATTCCACAGAGTGCTTCCAAAAAAGAACAAAATTGGCATTGAAAAAATATTTGTTAGTGCAAAACAGAAAAAAATAATTGTCAGTACTTTGTGTAAAACTATCAAAATGAATGCTAGAAAATTAATTAGCAGTATGACTCAGAAATCTCAGTTGAGCTGCTTTGTTTCCCTCAGTAAAAGGTTTACCTCACCAGTTTGACATGTGTTTTTACCCTTTTAGTCTTTTTGTGTTGAGATTCAACAAGAAAGATCCTAGTGAAAATCAAGCACCTACACTAGGATGGAGCCTCAGGTTATTTTTAGGTGGATGTCTATTTATAGATGCATGAGAAAATTGTATTTATAGATGAGGTCTATTTATAGATGTATGTGCAAGTTCTATTTATAGATTTCATGTCTATTTATAGATGCATGTCAACTATTGTTATCCCTTGATAATAGTTTGACAATAAACAATAATATATTATCAATGAGCACTTGGAAATAGTTAACTGAAGTGGCATATCAGTTAGCTATAGGAATTTCAAGTTAAGAGGTTGGTTGGTGGGGCATGCAAGTGGACTTAGTTGTAAGTGAGTGATTCAAAGTTGTAACAGAGTTGTAAGTGTAGTTATGAAAGTTGTAAAGTAGTTTCACATAGTTAAGTGAGTTAAAATCTGTTGTGCTAGTTGTAACTGAAAATACACTAGTGAGAGATCAAGAGAATTAATTATTAATTAATTCACAATCAGTGGTCTCACATGCAACTGAAGATTTTCTATTGTTAAATACATGCATGTCAGATCTAGTGGAGACCCAGTAGAGATGTAGGTGAAAGGGACAGATTGACTATCAGTTTGACATTAGTGGTTGCACACATGCGACCACACACACATTGGATGTGCCCATGAGGACTGTGTAGCCAAGGCAAGCAGGATTCCATTCATTCAGAGATTGTTATCAACTAGGATTGCGCAGTAGAGGTAGGTTGTCTAGAGGCAGTAAATTGGCTAAGGAACTTGCCAATTTTTGTATGACAGTGTGAGACAGTTAACTATTGTACTGAGAGCTCTTGGATTGGAGCTTTGTATGTAATTGTTTCATGATCCATGATATATACATAATATATGATAGTGGGTTTTTTAGCTTTATGCTTTCTCAGTAAAATTATATGTGTTATGTGTGATTGATCTTTCTTCATGATATTGTGATTGGCGATTGTTGTTAAAATTACGCAAATATTTTATAGAAGTGATTCTATATTTAACAGCAGCATATTATTATTAGATCAGGAGAATCCAAGAAATACATATTTTGTATTAAATTTCTACATTATGGCCTTCAAGCCCTTCTTCCTTTGATGTTCTTGCTTCTTAGAATTTGTAGGTTACCCATTTATTAGTAAATATTTGAGGGGTGTGTCATTTAGGTCAATGGCCTAGTTTTCTAGAGCAAGATTTTCTTTCAGTTTTAATTTTAGTCTGAGCTTGTTTATGGGCTTGGTATGTAGTTTTCTAACCCCATAAAGTTTATCTAGATAGGGCTCCCTCTTCCCTCTTCGAGACTAACCCTCCCCTGTTCCACTAAATTGATTCTCTTCAATATCTATATGCCCCTCTGGAGGAGATGACTCTTGAAGAAGAGATGGGGTTTTCTCTTCCACAGCCTGCTTTCCATTTCTTATGTAAACCTTTTTTAATTTAGGAATTGTAACCAAAGATATGGTTTTTTTGCTTTTGGTTTGTACCAAAGAGGTTCCTTATTATTGGATTTCAGGGTTCTCTTGAGGCCTCAGAATTTCATTGCAACAACATGGGGGAAAACCACCCAGTCCTGACCTTAGAGCAAGTCCTTTATGTTTGGTGTGGTAGCTCCGACTAGGGATAAAGGGACCATTTTCCCAATAAGGATGATTTTGGGGTGTGTTTTGTTTATATAACATGCAAATGGTAAATTATTTTAATCTATCATATGCATTTATCTAACATTATTTATTCTACTATATACCCTGGGTGTTTCTTCCTTTATAAAATCTTAAAAGATATCTTCCAACTGTTAGTAATGAAGATTATTTAATAGTTGAAAGAGATGGAAATTATGTAAAGATGATTCTTCTAAAAAAATAGTTTGATTAAAATAATTGTGAAATGTATATCACATTCATATGTGTGATTATATATCAGATAAGAAATCATAGACAAATATTATTACATAAGTTCATTTAACGTTTATTTATGATAACAATTTAGATATATAATGCAGATAAAAAAATAATTGTCAATCTAAAAAGAAAAACTTAATATAATGTGTATAAGTACCATATATATGAAGTCCTACTCATATAAACTCATGGTATTTTTCTGCTCATCTTCACTTTCAAGCAATTTAAAGAGTACAATAGTGCAACATCAGTTAAACAACTTCAAATGTCAAAAGATAAAAGATTTCGTTCCTTTAATCCATCAAAGAAATTACAAACTTATAGAAGTGCATACTTTGCAAATGTTTTTGAAATTTTTTTAGACCCTTCTCTAAATGCATGAGAAGGGTTTAAATACTAAACTAAAATATGTTTAAAATAGAATATTACATAAAAATAGACGAGGTTTCAAACAACCATCCTCATAAGGAGCAAACTTAAACTACAATCTAGGAAAATAAAGTAACAACATAACTATGAGTGTTGATCCTCCTTGTGAATTTGATCTCGAAGCTAACAAATATCCACGATAGGTTTAAGCTGAGCTGGCTATGAAATTCCTAATCTGATCTGGCCTTTAAATATTGCATTCGAAAGTGTTGGATGTGACTTATTTTTTGAATCAGTTAATGACTGAAGAGTGATGCACTGATGACAAGGTTTGATCAGAAAATTCCTGTAATTTTCTTGATCAAAATTATTTACTTTTTTAATCATTTCTTCTTGCATCTCTGTCCTTTGTTTCCACTGTGCTTCTAATGACTTGAGTTCTGAGAGCACTTCAGTTGTGGATTCTTTAATAAGCTCAACTTTCAACAATTTTTCTTTAATATATTTAGTAATTTCATATGTTAACCTCGATGCCTTTGTCGCTGCCTTTTCTGCTTGTCTTAGATGTACTTCCCAATCCTTAAATAAAATCTCCTTGTGAAATGTATCTCTCTTAGGTAGGTAAGATTTATTTCCTGAGTCAGATTCTTGCCATTGAATGCAATAATTAACCTTCTTTTCAATTTTCTCACATTCAAGTCTCCTGTTAGCTACTTTCTCGATCAGGATTTTTCTTGTATCACAGTAAGAGCCAGTGATTTAAGCTTGTTGACAAAACATTTCTTGTTGTTGCTTTAACTTGGCATTAATTTCTAGTGCTTCCCTTATGAATTGCTCTACCTAAGGTTGGACTTTAATTTGTTCATTGCTGCTTCAAGCTTTGTTTCCTTTTATGTAAGTTGTACTTGATGCTGCAGAGTTAATATTTCAAAATATTTTTGAAATTGAGACATTTTCAATTCCATCTGCCTGCTAGAGTTAATTTTTTCTTGCTCTAACAGTCTCTCTAACTCTTGTACTTTGTATTCTCTTTGATTCAGTAATAATTGAACTTCAGTATCCTTGTCAATAGTGGTAGTAGCATATTCCCTTGCAAACTGTGATATCTTGGTTAAATTTTCAATAAGATCAGCCAAAGGATCCTTCCATAGAACGTCAACAGATTCATTCATAAGATTTGAAACTATATCATCCATTCTTCTCCTCTTTCTTCTCTTAACTACAACCTTATGATTAGGACTGTAGAAGACATACAATGAGGGTATTTCTTCAATCTGTAAAGCAATTTTCTCTGTAGGGTAGGCCAAAATGATCTCTTGATCATGAACTTCGGGTACCTTCTGTAGTGGAATTACAGTTTCCATTATTTTTTGGAATTTCTCTGGAGTTTGGAAAATGGTAGATTGATCAGTATTAGGATTTGGTTGTGGTGTTTTCAGTGCCTTGGAAAAATTTTCCCATTCATTCTTAAAATATTTTGGCTGGGATTTTTCTGCCTGATCAGGTGTATTTTGGATATGCTGAATTTCTTGAGAAGATGATCCAGCTCCATTAATTCCTTCTTCTGCTTGCATTTTAGTCCCTTTTATTACTAAATCAATTATTTTATCTGGGCTCTCATTCTTGTTTTTGGATTCATTATCAGAGTGATCTAAATTCTGAGAATTATGTTCTGATTGCCCTGACTCACGATTATATTTTTCTTGGGATTCATCTTCAGACATGTATTTGGCTTCATTATCTAGGCTAATTCTTGGAGTCGGTATATTGACATCTTCAATAAACAATAAATCCAAAGGAATTCTTTCCAATCTCTTATTTCTATATGTTTGGAAATCTTCAAAGTCATTTTGACGAAGCTAGCTGGATGCATTTTTCAGTACATTTGTGAACTTCTCCATGCCTTGAAAGAAATCATCAGACATATATATCTCTTTACAGAAAGGTTTCAATTTCATATCAGCAATGAAATTATTAATCACATCATTGGGGTCATATGGCCTCTTTGGCATTACAGCCAAATTTAATAAAGTAATATTTGAGACCCTTGAATGTATAACCAATATCAAAAAGTGAAAAAGTACCACAGTAAAAAGGGAAATTAGGCCAAATGGCCTTCTTGGCATCTTTGAGTTGCTTAGAAATACCACTTAATACAAGTTGGTAAGTGATTTCCCTAGCAACTAACTTATCAAGAACATAATAGGCCAAGACGTTGGGAGAAGCATAACTCCCGAAAACTCTAACATAGGTGAAATTCTCTTCAGAAAACCATCTCGATATGGGAAAAATGTCTGTGCTAGCCTCTTTATAAATCCTAGAGGATTTCTTATTAAATATAATCTGATGCATAAGTAACATGACTCTATTACAAATTTTATAAAAGTGTAAATGAAAATTGGACTCCCAAAGGGCTCTGTGGTAAATATGAATTGGAGTGGGGTCTTGGGTTGTCCATTTCCATCCCATGATAGGAAAACTTGAAAAAAATAAAATTGCGTCCATAACATAAGCACTCATGTAAAATGGGGGTACTGCCCTAGAGGAAACACTTCTTTTACTTCTATAATCCATGATATTTCTAACCATATTATCATATAAGATATTCGCCCAATTCATAATTGAAGAATTAACAATTGTGTCAATTAATGGGACCCAGTCTATGTAAACCCTAGTAGTATATGGTTTTGCAAACAATCTACATAACATTCCAGCAGCATAGCAATAAGGGAAGGGTAATTGTGCTATCGAGTACATACTGATTTTGTCCCATTTCAACTTGCCTTGGTCATCCTTCTATCCCTTTATAACTTTCATAGGTCTGTATGTTTCTTTGTAAAGCTTTGGACAAAAGCGTTGTCATAATTTTGTTGTGGCATGGGTAAGTGGTACATTGTCCTCAAATATTCTGCAGTGAATGAACCAATATTCTCCAACTTTGAATTCTTAAATGTCCTAACAACTATGTTAAGGTGGTCAATCACGCACTTTACCATACCTGTGTAGGGGAGAATCTTCAGCCTCGTTGCTACTTTGTGAATAAATGAGCATGCAACATCAAAGTAAGACAATTCTGAGGGAACTGACGTGTCCGCTATAGAAATTTTGACTATTACCCTTGGTTGTTCATCCTCGAAGAGTTGGTAAATTGCTTCCCATGAGTAATTGTCGCAATCCTTGTTGCATGTCGTATCTGAGAATAATGGAGACATGTCTAAGTCTTCAAAAGTTGATGTTTGGGAAATTTCCTTTCCTTTATTTGTCTTTTCATTTATCCTTACTCCGTTAAGCGGTTTCCTGAATTCAAGTGAACAGAGAAAAATTAGATCTAAGATGAATGGAGATAAGGATAGAGTTAAAAAAATATAGTCAAAAATCCGACGCTCAATCATTCAAAACACGCTCGAAGTAGATGTCAATATTTCGAACATTACTGCTATTACATGTCGTTAATCACCAGAATTCTTCGTATCAAATCTCTTACACACCTTTACGTAATATGTCTATTATATCAATTTAAGATGTTAGATCTTATATCCGGTTGATTAGATATGAATTATTTTGCACGCTTGAATAATAAGTATCAATATCGCATATCACAACTCTAAACTGTTACCATTAGTTTTTTTTTTTCACCGATGAATTTCACAAAATGAAATCTGTGCAAACCGCACCTCGCAATTTTCATACGGTAATAAAACTTACATTTGATTATTCGCTGTGAAATGTGAAGTGCAATAACTGTAGGAATTTACAGGGTAAGTTTCGTAGATCAAGAACCAAAGGTCACCACTCACAAACAGATCACAAATCAGTACACCAGTATAATCACGTGGTTAAAACCCTCAAAGATGGAAACATTCCACGCCCTGAGCCAACGCGGCCACTTCAGGGAATTTATTAATATAAAAGTAAAAGTTACATATGTTTCTCTCATAAATGGTTACCGGACAAATGACCCTCCATGCTCTTTAAATAGAGATCATGGACCAATCAGGTGTTAACCCACGGATCAAGTGCCATTAATACCGAGGTGAGAGATAACCATCGGATCAGTACAAATCATGACCATCGGATTATAAGTTACAAATGTACATGGTAAAGAAACACACTTTACCTAACTCTACACTAGAATAAGTTATTCTTAAATATTTCCTATGTGTCGAAATATCTTGAAGGATTTACAAAAGTGACACAATAGGAGAAGGAAGGAGGCATTAGAGCCTATCCCCCCTTAATGACAACTTTCCTGAACTCCAAGCATGGATCGAATTTTGGTAAACTTCGCTTCTGTGAGATCCTTCGTAAAGGTATCAACTACTTGATCATTGGTAAGACAATATTGCACTTCAAGAACATGATCATGAATGAGCTTTCTAATGAAGTGTATGTGGAGTTCAATGTGTTTCATATGATAATGCTGAAGTGGATCTTTACATAGCTGAATGGCACTTTGATTATCACACCAAAGTGTAGTTGGATGCTACTGATGAAGACCAAATTCAGACAAGATCTGACGAAGCCACATGGCTTCCTTGTTGGCTTCAACTGCACCACAATACTCTGCTTTTACTGAAGAAAGGGAGATGGCACTTTGTTTCTTACAAGACCAAGTAATAGGTCTTGAACCAAGAGTGAATACATATCTTACAGTGGAATTCCGATCATCAGGGTCACCAACCCAATCAGAATTAGTGAAACCAATCAACAAGGAAGATGCTCCTGCACTGTAATGAATCCCGAACTGAACTATACCTCGAATATATCAAAGTATTCTTTTAGACGCTTTCCAGTGACTTTCATGAGGTTGGTGCATAAACCGAGCGACAAGACCAATGGCAAAGGAAAGGTCAGGATGGGTATGGGTTAGATACAAAAGTTTACCAACAAGTTGACGGTATAAGGTAGCATCAACTTCAGGGGTAGTATAGTCGACTGAACGCTTGACTCCAAACTGAAAGGGAGAAGGGGAAGGCTTACATTATTCCATGTGAAAGTGGTGTAGAAGATCACAGGCATACTTGGACTGAGAGAGGGTAATGCCTTCCTTGGATTGCAAGACTTGAAGACCAAGGAAATAATGAAAGTGTCCTAAGTATATCATTTAAAACTTCTTTTTGAGCCTAGAATTCACATTGTTTATATGATTTGGATCACTACCAATAAGGATAAGATCATCAACGTAAAGAACAAGGATGGTGAAGGTATTACCCACCTTCTTGGTGTAGACAGTGTTGTTAGAATGACACCTAGAAAAGCCATTATCTAAGAGAAATATATCCATTTTGGCATACCAAGCCCGAGGAGCTTGTTTGAGACCATAGAGAGACTTCCTAAGGCAACAAACAAGGCTGGAGTCTTTTTGGATAAAGCCAGGGGGTTGTTCCATGTAGATTTCTTCATGCAAATCTCCATGTAAGAAGGCGGATTTAACATCCATCTGATGGACTTCCCATTTAAAGGAGGTAGCAAGGGAAATAAAAAGGTGGATAGAATTCATTTTGGCAACAGGGGAGAAGGTTTCAGTATAGTCAATGCCTTCAACTTGTGAAAAACCTTTAGTGACAAGGCGAGATTTATGTCTATCCACTTTTCCATCTGGTCCAAAGTTTGTTTTGTAAACCCATCTGCATCTGACAAGTTTTCTTCCTTTTGGAAGAGGAACAAGATCCCAAGTATTGTTTTCCAATAAGGAACGATACTCTTCATTCATAGCTTCATCCCAATCTGGATGACCGGAGGCTTCTTCAAAGGTTTCTGGATCAAGTTTTTTCTGGAACTTGAGCCAATAAGGAAGAAGCTCTTTCGAACTGAGAACGTGTACGTCGTTGATCGACAGGGTCACCTGCAAGGGAACTTGTTGCATCTCGAGTAGAGAGGACCCATCTTAGAAGCAGTGGAGTATAAGGAACAATTTCATGAGATGGAGGAGGATTTCCATCCTCGATTTCATCATCTGAACTAGAAGGAATGCTATTAAAAATAGAAGAGAGAGAGAGAGAGGTGGCACATTTGCCGAATTAGGCTTGCAGGCCAAAGGTGGCACACCCGCTGAACTAGGCTCGCAGGCCGATATATTTTCATCAAACTTTACATCTATTCTAATGATTATATTTTTGGATTTGGGTTGAAGAAGTCTATATCCTTTGACATCTTCAGAATATCCAAAATAAATAATTTTTTCACTCTTAGGTTCTAAGGCTTTATGTTTCACATCTGGAATACGAGCCCAAGCATCACTTCCAAAAACACGAAAGTGACTTACATCTGGTTTGATTGAGCTCCAAGCTTCTTCTGGAGTTATATTCTTTAAAACCTTAGTAGGAGTGTGATTTACCATGTAATTTTCACAGTTAATGGATTTTGCCCAAAAATTGAGACCAAGTCCTTTAGATTGAAGCATACAATTAGCCATTTCTTTTAAGGTGCGATTCTTCCTTTTAGCTACACCATTTTGTTGTGGAGTATATGGAACAATATGTTGCAATTGAATTCCATGCTCAGTGCAGAAGTTGATAAATTTGTTGTTAACATATTATCCGCCATTGCCTGATCTTAACTTAACAATTTGATGTCCAGAATGTTTCTCAACAAAGGCCTTAAAGGCAAAGAACATGTTAAAAAATTCACTCTTGAGTTTTAAGAAATATACCCAAGTGCGTCTGGAAAAATCATCAATGAAAGTTAATAAGTACTTGCAACAAAAGAAAGAAACAATAGGAAGTGGACCACATAAATCACTGTGCACAAGCTGCAAAGGGGTTGAAGCGTGCCAAGAGGTATGTTTGTCAAAACTATCTAGATGATGTTTTTCGAGTACACATCTGGAGCAAACACCATCTCGGTAAGATACCATAGGAAGGCCTGCCACCATATTTCCTTACATAGAGTTTGAAGAGAGATACCATAGGAAGGCCCATCACCATATTTTCCTTACATAGTTTAAGTGACCAAATCGCTCATGCCAAAGTTTGCTCATATCATCATTATGAGCAACAAAAACAGAGGGAAGATATGATGACCCAAAGTTGTCAAACTTATACAACCTTGTGGAATCATCAGCAATGCCAGTAGCTAAAATATGTTTAAGATCTTTGAGGTCCTTGATTACAACATCATGAGATGAGAATTCTACTATTTTCCCTTCACCTGAATGAGTTATTTGATAAATAGATAGAAGGTTGCATGACAAGGTAGGAACACATAGCACATCATTAAGCTGACCATTATCTAGATGAATGGTTCCAGATCCTACAACACTAAGAGATCTATCATCACCAACATAAATATGTTTGGTGTTACAATCATTTAAAGAAGAAAACATGGATTTATTTTTAGCCATGTGGTAAGAAACTCCAGAATCAATGAGATACTCATGAGAAGGAGAAGAAGAAGATACATTTAATGCATAACCAGATCTTGATGCTTGACAACCACAAGCATAAAGTGCCATGCCTGAAGATGAAGGTGAAGAGTGCTCCAAATTGATGTTGTACTTCTTCATTGCATCTTCTTAAAACATTTGGACTCTATATGGCCATCCCGGTTGAAAAAGTTGCAATGTCTCTCTATCTTCTTCCCTTTGTTTTGATTTGCCTTATTATTTTGGTGATTTGATTTTTCAGTTTGTGGCTGAAATTGCTTAGGGCCCTTGTTTGGTATAGGACGATATTTTTTAGGATACTGCTTCTTGGGATTCTTTTGATATGGTTGTTGTTGGGCTGCTAAGGCTTTCTTACAAGTGTTTCCAGCAGTGATAAGACCAAGGTGTAAATTTTTTTCTTGTTCTCTTATCAAAGAATCACAAAAGGCATCAAAAGAGGGATTCTTGTAGGTGGTTCCTGAAGAAATGATGGCTTCTCTGGTGGAATGGAAGGCAGAAAAAAATATAGAGTATGCAGGACCAAGCTTAGCAAGAATGCAATATATGAGGCTACCATCTTCCTTTTTGACCTTACACCCTTCTAAAAGAAGTCTAAGGGTCTTGAATTTGGACAAAAAGTCTTCAATAGAGGAGAAATTATTAGGGTCCAAAGTAAGCAACTCATTTTCAAGCTGGTGGGCCGTGATTTGATTTTGAATGCCAAAAATAGTATTTAACTTTTCCAAGGCTTTATCAGGGGTGTCAATGTCAAGGATGTGAAATCAAAGATCTTGAGCAATGGACATTCCTATCAACCCTCGTGCTTGATCTTGTCTATTTTCCCATTTGGGAACTTTATCATCATCGGAAGGTTTAGTTTCTTGACTTGTGGCTATTCTATAAAGCTCTTTACTTCTTAGTATATCTACCATGTGAGGTAGCCATTGGAAATAATTGGTGCTGTTAAGAATAACCAGGCATGCACTTTCCATTTTTTTTTTTTTAAATTGAAGCTGAAAAAAGCTGAAACTAACTGCTCCAATGCAAAGATCTCGAAAAATTAGGCCATTTAAAAAAAAAAAAACGGCTTCCGGATGAAGAAGTTATTCCTTTTGAAAAATCTGAGTTGTAGATGCTGAATAGTTGTAGAAATGGGATGAAGTGCGGCTTTTCAAAAAAAAAATCCGCCCCTTTGAACAAATTTTTTTTACAAAAGAAGCTCGAGAAGGAGACTTGAACCCAAGACCTCTATTCTCATAAACTAACCCCTCACCAAGTGAGATAGTGAAAGGATCATGTTATTTTAGAAAGGAGGAAGGGGGGATTATTATTATTATTATTATTATTATTATTATTATTATTATTATTATTATTATTATTATTATTATTATTATTATTATTATTATTATTATTATTATTCTTCGGTGTTCGTGCATTTTCCTACACAAAAAACCACAAAAAATGAGCAAAAAAATGAAATGCAAAGCCTTACGGCATAATGTTATATTCTCGGTTAACCTTACCGGAAACTATCATTTTTTTCACTATTTCTGATTTCCCGAGATCGCACAAAGATGCGGGGAAAGAGCATACGTAGCAAAAAAAATCCCTTTTTCCTGTTTCTGATTTGCGGAGATCGCACGGAGCACACAAAAAAGAGAATACACAGAGAAGAGGGTATAGATCCAGAAAATAAATAAAACCTTAATACAAAAAAAATAACCGAAATAAGCAGAACTATTAACAAATATAACTGCAAAATAGATGCTTTATACCTCCAGATCTAAACTGACACAACTTGGGCAGATGGAAACCTTTTCGCATGAAACGAAAGGCATTCCTCACTGTAAAAAATGCTTCGTACACAACTAAGCAATTCTCCAAGCCCAAAAATGTTCAGAAATAGTAGATCTACAAAATGGCATTCGCATGCAGTCAAACCGGCTTCGGATTTTGATCGACAACGGACGCAGCCCTCAAAATAGCTATGATACCATGTAGGAATTTACAGGGTAAGTTCCGTAGATCAAGAAAAAAAGGTCACCGCTCACAAACAGATCACAAATCAGTACACTAGTATAATCACGTGGTTAAAACCTTTAAAAAGGGAAACAGTCCACGTCCTGAGCCAACGTGGCCACTTCAAGGAATTTATTAATGGAAAAGGAAAAGTTACATATGTTTCTCTCATAAACGGTTACCGAACAAATGACCCTCCATGCTCTTTAAATAGAGATCATGGACCAATCGAGTGTTAAGCCATGGATCAAGTGTCGTTAATACCGAGGTGAGAGATAACCGTCGGATTATAAGTTACAAATGTACATGGTAAAGAAACACACTTTACCTAACTCTACATTAGACTAAGTTATTATTAACTATTTCCTATGTGTCGGAATATCCTAACAATAAGGAATCATGCTAATGTGTTTTATCGGATTTTTAGATTTTATAATTCTTGCATTTATTGATTCGTCAGGTCCAATCCATCGCAATATTTACTGAATTTCCATAAGTTGATTGTTTTTAAAAGGTGTGATGTGATTTATTTTTAAATGGGGTTTAAAGAATTTTTAATAGGAATTTTATATGACTCAAACAAGGTTGTAGCACATATCGCAGCTTGCAATACTTTATTATGTTTTAACTTATTCACTTGTAAGTTATGTGATTTGCGATGAGCGCTAAGGAATCAAAGCGAAAGGGAAAGAAAACTTTATTTCCTAAAGTTTTAGACTTATGCTAAGATCAAATCAAGCTTATAAATTCCTATTTATTTTTAAAGGGTCCTCATTTATTAAAAAAAAAATGGGGGGTTTTGTATAGTACAACAATTGGTGATTCACTTGGGAGAACCAACTATCTCTGATTAGTTTTTTAAATTTCTAAAAACTTCTTCAAAATAAAAATAGTTGCAAGAATGAATTTCAATAAATAACATTTCACTAAGCAATAAAATATCTCTTAATTATAATTCATTAGAATTCGTCTTTAAAAATAAAAGTATGAATGTCTATATCAGTCCTTACTAAGTTCAAAAAGATGAAGCAGGTGGATCTTTCAACTTAGCTTTATAAATATACTCTTTTATCACAGGTAGAGCCTCTGATCCAATTGGAAATTTCAACTTTTTGCAGGGTTACCTTTTACCCAGCAATGATTCATTGTCCCATCCAGTGATTCTCATAATTTTCAAAAATATGTTCAATTTTATATACTTGATCTCTTAGGAAACTTATTTTCTTTTTTTTGTACATATTTTATATTGTATTTTTATTTACTTAAAAGCCATTGTCTTAGCTTGGTATCCAAATATTGGAAATTCCATTTACTGGTTGTAATTGAATTGGTCAATCTGGCTCTTGATGAGATACCTTATTCTTTTGATATAATCTCAAGTATCCTTGTTTTGGTAGGCAGTATTGGTAATGTCAGTTCAACTATTTCCCTATGAACATGGTAAACAAGCTCTTAATGAGACTTATTATCTTCTAATATTTTTAGCATAATTTTTTAATTACTTTCTAAAAATTGATAAGTTTTCCCGGATGGGGCGAATCATTGGTCATTTTGAGGATTCTGGATGATAATTTTAGAGTTTTAAGATTGCTTATCTGTAAAAGAGTCTTTACAATGTTAAAGATTATTTTCTTGACTGATAACAGAGTAACCATGCTTTATAAACATGAGAGTTCATCAGAGAATAAATAACTTCAGTGAAATTACATCTTTTAGTAAAATAGAATCTATTTGATATTTGAATCTTTCGATTGTTTCCTTAAAAATTCTTATTTCTATAAGCGATAAATCAAAAATGTTTTCTGAGATGTTTACTTGAAAATCCAAAAATAAATACTATGCAATTTTTTATTTTCCTGAGGAAAAGAAAAGACAATAATATACAAGGAATAGAAGGGGTTACCTCATATGAAAAGTATTTCTTTAAAATATGCCCATTAATATGCAAATAATCTCTTTTTCCTGATAGATCTTGCAACAAAAATGTTGATGGGCCTATTTCTTCAATGATTTGAAATGGACCTAGCCACAGTATTGGAAATTTGGTGTGTTTACCTTTTTCCTCATATGCTTTGTCCCATTTCAATACCGAATCACCAATTTGGAATTTTTTTGGAGTGAAAGAAGTTGTATCAAAGGAAGCTTTAACTATCTGCTGATGATGTGCATGAGTAACTTTATCTTTTTCTCTTTCTTCTTCAAGCTTAAGAGTTTGAAATTGTCTTACTTGCAAGGAAGAAGAAGGGGATTCATCAATAAATTGAACTAAGGCAAGAGAAGGAATAACTACATTGGTAGGAAGAACATCTTCTTTTCCATAAACAAGATTGAATGGAGAAGTGCCAATGGAGGCCTTCTGAGTTATTCGGTCTGCACAAAGAGCAAATGTCAATGTCTTATGCCAATTTCGTTGGTTTTTTTCAACAATTCGTTTAATGATTCTAATAAGGTTTTTATTTGTGGATTCTGCTAAACCATTTCCTTGCGGGTAATAATTAGTAGAATAATTAATTTTAAAACCTCTTTTGATTGCAAATTCTATCATAGCAGCTCCTGAGAAATAAGATGCATTATCTAACATTAAATCAATGGGTAAACCAAACCTAGTTATGATAAAATGATCAATGAACTCAATAATATTCTGATAGTTGGCTACCTTTAGTGGGATTTCCTCCACCCATTTAGTAAAATAATATGTAGCTGTGAGAATATATTTATGTTGTTTGGAAGAGTTAGGAACAATCTCACCGATTATATCTAATCCCCATTTTTCAAATGGTTGTTCGATATTAACAGGTTGTAATGGGAAATATGGTTTCCTTTGTCTTCCACATGCACTTTGAAAAACTTTGCATTTTCTTTCATATTCATGAGCATCTTTGAAAAGTGTTGGCCAATAGTAACTAGCATGAAGGATTTTATGTGCTCTTGTATTTCCTCCAAAATGTCCTCCAACTAGTCCATCATGGAGTTCCTGCAAAACTTTTTTTGATTTAGTTTTCTCTAAGCATATCAATAGAACAATCAAATTTTCTTCTAAACAATACATCATTGATTATTTCATAATGCTTGGCCTTTAATCTCAAAGTACGTTTTGTTTTATAAATGAGGTGAGTTGGGGCATATCCATTTTTTAAATAAAGCTTGAGATCAGAGTATTGTGACTGCACATTGTTGAGACTTACCTCTGATATTTGTACATTATTACCTAAATCTGATTCTGATGATAAGTGAGATGCTCCTATTAGCATTCTGAAAAAAACTTGACCTATAGCAATTTTAGAAGGTCTAATTTCTACATCATATTCTTGTAAAGTAGTAACCCAGTTAGCCCATTTCTCTCCTAATTCTCCTTGCACCAATAGGTGTCTCACTACAAAGAATGGAACTATTATTTTGGTGAGAGTTTTGAGGAGAAATGGCCTAAGATTCTTTATAGATTTAAATACAACAAATGCTTGTTTCTCAACAGATGAATAATTTAGTTTTGTGCCTTGCAAATTGGAACTGAAAAATGATATTGGTGCTTCAATTTTTTGGTCATTAAGTTGTGTCAGAACAACAACATAAGATTTATCTAATGAGAAGGTGTATAAAGTAAAAGGATTAAGAAAATTGGGGGTAGTAAAAAATGGAGCATTGATAATGGATTTTTTAATTAAAGCAAATTCTTCTCTTTCATTATGTCCCCATTTAAAGACTGATTTTTTCTTAATCATGGTTTGTAAAGGTAAAACTATTTGCAAAAAGTCAAAGACAAATATCTTTACAAAATTTATTTATCCAAGAAATGACTGCATAGTTTTCTTATTATGAGGAAAATGAATCCTTTTAATTTCTTCAATTATTTCAGGATCAATATCGATACCTATCTTAGACACAATGAATCCTAAATATTTTCCTTCATCTAAAGCAAAATATGACTTCTTTGGGTTTAATGAAATTCCATACTTTTTACATCTCTCAAAGACTTGATTTAGGTCATTCGCATGATTGGTTACTTGTCTAGAAAATATTGTAATGTCATATAGATAAATTACCACTGACTTGTTAATGAGTCCTCTAAAATTTGTGTCCATAGCTCTTTGAAAAGTGTCACCCGCATTGATTAACCCAAATGGAATCTTTTGATAGGCATAAGTTCCCCACTTAGTTCTGAATGTAGTCTTTAATATGTCATCTGGATGTACTAGGATTTGGTTATATCCTGAAAATCCATCTAGAAAATACATAAGTTCAGAACCGTCTACTGTTTGTAGTACTTGTTCCATGGTTGGTAATGAAAAATTGTCTTTCTGACATTGATCATATTTGGATCATGGACCTAAATGATAGCTCAAAATTCAAAGTGTTTGGAAGTGTACAGAACCGAAGTGACCAGATAGATCTCGTCTTCCAGATTCTGGTGCCGTAAACGGTTCAAAAAATCGACACAGTATGAAGAACTTATCACAATTTGAAAAGTCCAGTAAACTGCAATTTTTGGCATTTGACCAAGTTTGAATGAAATTTGGAAATTTAAAAAGAGAATTATTCTAGGGAATATTCCTAGAATATTCCCCATAATATTCCCCAGAATATTCCTTCTTGGCCAGTCATATCATGACAAGTGTCACCATTTTATTTGCAATTTGGGTGCACGTGGATTTTTTAAACCGATTAGAAGCTACCACGTGGTAGGCCCGAAGGCCGCCACGTGGCCCAAGAACGGAGTGGTAAAATTTGAGTTAAATCCACCAAGTTTGATCGCGTGACCACCGTCTTGGCACACCTGCGCCTTACCGCCTTCCTTATGGTGTTTCTTAACCATATAAAGATTGTGATCGTATATAAGGTTTAATGTTTTAACGTTTGGGGTTTGGAGAGGGGCCAGCCCCTCTCCCATATGGCTGTCACGCCAAGTCCGTGGGCTAAGCCCCAACAACCGCTGATCATTCTATAGTTGTTTAAACATGTTCACATGCCAACATACAATGTTACAAAAAATATTAACCATCGATTTAAGCCGCCTGAAGTCTCTGTAATTTTAATGTCGTAAGCCTGTTCACATGCAACAGTTTGAAGACATCCACCGATGGTTATGGTCCCCATAACTGTTTTGAAGACTGTGTGGTTTGGACATGTGTCCAACCACCAACCATTCATAAAATGTTAGCGGTTATCCTAGAGGTTTTCGTTGGCGGGCTTTTAGTCGGAGCGGGAATTTCCACTTTTAACTAGAGTTAAGTCTAGTTCCTCCAAGTTTGGTGGAGGATTTTTAGGGGTCATTGGGCAAAGTGAGTTTAGGCTTTATCTGGAGCCAGATTCGACCAATTTTGGAGTGCCAATAGTCAATTTTGACTATATTAGACATTCCAAACTCATTTTTAAGGGTTGCAGAGCCATCAGAGGACTTTTGAGCAGGTGTTTTCTTCAGAGAAGTTCTAGGGGCCACTAGGGCCACCATGGGCCAAAAACAGTTTGAGGCCTAACAAGTGTAGCTAGAGGCCTTTCTCAGTAATAAAATAGTAAATTTTTTTATTTTTTTAGATTTTCTGGAACTAATTGTGTGGTTTTTAGAGCCTGTAGAGGACTTTTGAAGGCCGATATGCTTCAGAGAAGTTCCAGGGGCCACCAGGGCCAGCAAGTACCAGCAGCAGTTTGAGGCCTAGCCAGGGCAGCTAGAGGCCTTATTCATCAAAACAATAGTCATTTGTGACTTAAATGAGAATTATGAATCCATTGGAAGATTTTTCATAAGATTTTGAGGACTTCTAGAGGTCTAGAACCCACAAAGAAGTTTTCTTTGACCCCAAAGCCAAGGGGTGCCACCAGGTGTTGGAGGCGAAACCGAAGCAGTCAGAGGCCAATTTCAGTGAACCAATAGTCTATTCTGACTAATTTTGGCATTCTGAATCCATTTAAGGGATTTTCAAAGCCATTTGAAGACTTTTTAAGGTCAAGAACCTACAGGGAATTTTTTGGCAGCCGAAGGCCAACAGTGGATGGAGACCTAGATTGGGGAGCCAGTGCTCATTTGGAGCAAATGATCAGTCCATTTTGAAGGTATGATATGTGTTGGAGATAGTAGGTGAGGTTTCAAGGACAAAAAAAGAATTCTGAAGGAGTTAGTGCCATAGAGAAGCTCAGTGTAGCTCAAGAGCACCGACAGAAGAAATCAAGTCTAAGGGATCCTAGATCTGTTTTCAGAGTGATGACAGCCATGAAAGGGGTATGACGATATTCTAAACCCATTGTTTCATTTCAAATAACCATTGGATTTGAGTTTGTAACTTGTAAAAGAAAATTTTCCATAATCCCAAAGAGAAAAGTCAATATGACAAGAGCTCGAGGAGACGTAGCCCACGATATTCGAGTGAACTCCTAGATTAAATTTGTTGCATGTGTTGATGTTTATTTTCTACATTATATGGTTGTTGCACATGTTTAATTTTAGAAAAAACAAATGGAATTAAATCACTTAAACAGTTAAAAAAAACACACTTGTTTCAAGTAAAAATTTCCGCAAAAGTCAAGTATAAGCTAGATATTTTATTTATTTAACTGAGTGGGAAGTTATTGAAAAGAATAACAAGTTATCCAACCCATTTTCAGATCAGGTTGGTATCAAATCCAGGTTTTTCTTGCTTGATAGAGCACAAGTTTTCTTGTTGACTTGAAAGGTGTTTGCACTATTAAAGAATTTGATTGTTTGCAAACTTACTATTGCTTGAGTTTGCTAGAGGTGAAGGGAAAGCTACTTTTAGCTAAGTCCGGAAGAGGAAAATAAGGAAGAAGGGCTGAAGGCATATTCTTTGCCCAAAGGACGTCAAGCCAACCCTTGAAGCACAAGAGGGTTTGTTTGCAAAACGCTGCTTGAAGAAGAGCTTGACTCTATAACCATTTTGTTTTGAAGCTTTATCAATTGTTTTGAAAGCTTTGGAATTGTTGATTCAAGTTCTTTTGTTTAATTTCATGATGAAAACTTCTTCAAGTTAGGTTTCCAAATCCTCCTCCTTCACAAGATTCTTTGATGAAGACATGAAGCGAGAATTCTAGATATTGAAGGATATGGTGCAAATTATGTTTGAAGATAGAAGAGAAAGCACTAGAATTCATGAGCAATTGGTTGCTACGAATCAAGAGAAGGAATAAATTCTTCAAATATTGCATGAGATGGAGATTCATCTCCAGAAAGCCCAGGAGGCCTTAACCAAGAACATGTGTGAGGCAGAGGTAATTCACTCAAATTTGTCTTCAATTTCCTCTTCAGATATATGTGTTGGTTCATTTGAAAATAACACTACAGGTATAGGGTCCAAGTTAATGTTTAAAATGGGCTATGAAGGCAAGGGTTTAGAAAAACATCCACAAGGCATGATTGATCCTATTTTGGTTGAGGAAAGACCTAAGAAGTTTGGTCTAGGCTATGTTCAATCTTATGGTGAAAACTCTACAGCCATGAAGGCATTTGAGACAACTTAAAAAAGAACTTTTGTTCCAAGTTCTAAAACACAAACATGTCAAGTTTGTTTTCAAGTTTATTGCCATTTTTTCAAGCCTATGTTTCAACAAGATGTGTGTAAACATGCAGCTTATGGCGAGCATGAGAGTTCAGACAGTTTTCAAGACCCGAACACTGATGTTAGTTTGCAAAAGAAAGTTGGAAACTCTACAAGTTCATCTCCTGAAGAAGGTAAAAAGGATGGAGATGCAAAGAAGCATTTGATGTATAATTCTTCCCATAGTCATGTTGAGATTGCAACAAGATGATGAGCTTAGTGGAAAGAAGTCACCTTCACTAAGTGGGCCTGTAGGCTATTTTGGGCGCAAAGTCTATTTTTAGACTATGTCTATTTTTAGACATATGGATCATATTCTATGAGTTGCAAGATGCTATTTGTGGATCATTGGTCAAGTTGGAAAAATATATGGACTTCTATTTTTAGACATATTGGGCAGAATCTATTTTTAGATTGCCAGTCTAAACATAGATATGTCGAATATTATTAGCTCTTAATAATATTTGGACTATAAACATTATCTTATTCTCTTGGAGCACTTCAGTTAAGTGCACAGATGTGGCACAGGAGCTGACAGAAGGAATTACGCTATTCCCGAGGGTTAAGTGGAGCTATTTCATGGATACTTTAGTTAGAACTCATGTGAGAGAGTTTGGTGGAGTTGATTGAGGAACTTAATGGAGTTGTGTTCAGTTTAACTAATCTAAACATAGTTGAGCTAATTGTATCTAGTCTAACTGATTGATACACTAGTGAGAGTGGTGTGAATTAATTATTAATTAATTCACTAATTATAAACTCATTAATCAACTAAAGAATACATCAGTTAACTTCAGTGCATGGACAGTTTCAGAGGAGACTAGTGAAGAGATAGGTGAAAGAGCAGTGTGACTATCAGTTGTGGCTATACTATTGCATGATTTGCAACAACCAGTGATTGGAGATGCCAATGAGGATTTCATAGTACAATTTGGGTGGTTTGAATTTATTTATGATCCATTATTCAGCATTGATTGTGCAGTAGAGGCAGGCTATCAGGTGGCAGAGATTGAAGCATGTGTTTTTCTAGATCTAGCTTGATTAGTGTGTAGTAATTGGAGATTGTACTGAGAGATTGTGAGGAGCTTTGTATAATGATTGTTACATGATCTCTATTACATATAATATACAGATAGTTGGGGTTTTCAGCTTTAAGCTTTCCCATGAAATACTGTGTTCATATGTGTGATTGTTTATGGTTTTAATGTGTGCATGCGATTGTTTTTATTTCCGCAACTAATGATCAATGGTAGGAGAGATTTTGTATTGTGCATGAAGATAAAATAGTGTGTGATCAGGAGAATATTTGTGGATAACATATCAGTTATTCAAATTTCTACATGGTATCAGAGCGATATTGATCATTGGAGCAATTGCAAAACATTGAAGAGGTTGAGTTTTGAGCTAGTGGAATTCGAATTTGCAGTAGTGTTTTCTTGGTGTCAAAGTTGAGATGTATTTCAACGGATTGCGATTGGAATATGCCCTTGAGGGAAGCTCGAATTATATTGCATGGAAGGACAAGATGGAGGCGATGTTGGATGACAATGGGTTGAAGGAGTTCATAGATGCTGCTATACTTGATGCATGGCAAAAGAAGACAGCAAAGTGTCGAAGGATTCTATTGGAAGGTGTGAAGGATCACATAGTGTCTAGCCTTCATGGTAAAGCTTCTCCATTATTGATGTGGAAAGATTTGACAGATTTATTTCAAAGCAAGAGCGACCAGAGGAAGTTGGCGCTCAAGGATAAACTCAGGAACATAAAAATGGAGAAAGGCGACAATATGCCCAAGTACCTCACGAAATTCATCCAATGCAGGGATGAGCTGGGAAGTGTGGGGGTTACTGTTGATGATGAGGACTTGGAGAGCTTGGCTCTCCTTGGGCTTCTGAAGAGTTTTCATTCCTATCAGGACTCTGTCAATGGTCGGGAGAAATTGCTAGGATGGGAGCGACTTTGGTCGGATCTTGTGCAAGAGGAGATAAGGCGGAGTACCAGGGACGGATCTTCATTAAAGAACTCAGATGAATAAAATTGCACTTTGGATGCCAAAGCAAGGAAGGGGAAGAGAAAGAAGAATGATTCTCAATCCGGTGCGAAAGGCAAGAAGAAGTACATGTCCAAGGTGAAGTGCTTTCACTGTCACCAACACGGACATTACGCCACTAATTTTCCACAGAAGAAGAAAAATAAGCAGGTTGTTGGATCTGCAGCTGGAGAGGCCTTAGCCTCGCAGTTTGAGCTAGATTTTTCGCTGATCGCATGCTTGGTCTCAAGTGTGATGGGTTCAGTGTGGTGTCTTGACAGTGGTGCATCTTTTCATATGACCGGAGACAAAGATTTGTTTACTGATCTAGATGAGAAAGATCTTGGAGTGCACATCGAGATGGGAGATGATGGTAGATGCAGTGCGACCAGTATCGGTACCATTTCCTTTGAGAGGGAGTCTGGTAAACCCTTCGTATTGAAGGAAGTGATGCATTTTCCAATATTGAAGAAGAATCTGATCTCGGTGGCCATGTTAGAAGACAAGGGATATGATGTTGTCTTTATAGAGGGAAAGGCTTTCCTACATAGTAAGGCAACTGGTGAGACCCAGAGGATAGGGGTTCGAGTTAAGAACCTTTATCAATTGCAGGTAGATGGCTGCGCAGCAATGGCAGGCAATGCAAAAGGAGTGGTGAGCCGGGATGATGGCGAGCTGTGGCACCGGAGATTGGGCCACCTTCACCATGGAGCTTTGAAGATACTGCAACAAATTTCTACTGGGCTTCCCAAAGGTACACTTGCGTAGTCAGATCAGTGCAAGGGATGTACTTTGGGAAAATTTGTGAAAGCCACCTTTCACGAGAAGGATAGTCATGCCATGACGATCCTTGAGAGAATTCACACAGACGTGTGTGGACCTTTCTCAGTAGCTTCGACAGCAAAGCACATGTACTATGTGATATTTGTTGATGATTTTTCTCGTAATTGCTGGATCTTCTTCATGTAGAAGAAGAGTAAGACATACTGAAGGTTCTGTGAGTTCAAGGCACTGGTTGAGAAATAATTGGGGAAGTAGGTGAAGGCTCTTAGGAGCAACAATGGTGGTGAATTCATCTCTGGCAAATTCAAGGACTTTTGCAACGCAGAAGGAATTTGAAGAGAGCTCATAGCACCTCATAACCAACAGCAGAATGGGGTTGCTGAGCAGAAGAACAGAACGATCGTGGGTGCTGCACAAGCAATGTTGCATGATCAGGGCCTTCCCATACACTTGTGGGCTGAGGCATGCAATACTGCAGTATATGTGCAGAATCGTTGTCCTCATAGGATACTTGGCATGAGTACACCCGAGGAGGCGTTTTCTGGTAAGAAGCTTGAAGTTGATCATACTAGCCCCCCATTAAAATTCTTGGCCATTAGTCCCGCTCGAACCTTTCGAATTCCCTACCGTGGCCTGAGGAACTCGTTTTCCGCCTATCGTTACCGGTCTGAGCCTCCAATGTACACTGTGCAGATCTGAAAGCTCGCGCCCAAGAAGTATTCAAGGTTTAGCCCTTTTGGCCCTAGCCCCTCTGATTTTATATTCCGCCTGATCAAAGAACGTAACCACGCATCAGGCCAACAGGCGCTTATTGAATGTATGTCAGACCAGTTCTGGGCCGTCCGATTAAACCATAAATCAACGGTCCGTAGCCTATCCCTGCCTGGTGGTCCCCGCGCCTGCACTTATTGTGAAAACCGACCTGTTTTTCCCGCACTGCTTTTGAAGGGCTGGCGGTTTTTCTCAAATCGCAGCGATTCCATTCAGCAGGTGCCACGTGTCCCAGGTCACTATTTCAATACCGCCCTCTCCCGCGCTTTAACGCTCGATCCTGGACGCGCAGCGAAATTTATGTTAACCGTCAGATCTGAAAGCCTTCATCCAACGACGGTTGTTTTCTGAAGCTGCACGAGTTTTAACTTAAGTATACAGTGTCCCAGGCCCGCCACTTCATCATTCTCCAACCCTGTTTGAACCGTTCATCTCGTCTTGTGATCGTATGGCCCAGATCATTTGTATGACCGATTGTTGACCAAGTCTGCCTCCATGTCGTCCCTTCCGCTTAGCCTTTCGTATGCCCACGTGTCATTTGTGTTCTCCTCCACCATTCATATACTCCGTTTATGTGTCATATTTCAGTGTTTATGTTATGTATCTCCGCCTCGTTCATCAATCGTCGTTCCACTGTATATCTCATTTCCACCCTTCATTCCTCTGCTATTAACCTACGTCTTCCGCCACCCTGCATCTTCTCATCATTTCTCCCAGTCTACATCATCATTCCGTGGCCACGATCGCATTCACCATCCCTGTGCCTGGTTTTCTCTAACAGTTTTGTGGGTTTTGCAGGTTTATGGCGATGGAAAGAGGTCCATTATTCACTGCCTCCATTACAGAAGCCGAGGCTGCTTTAAAGGACTGTAGTTCAGCGGTGGAATTTATGAAGAAAAGCCTCGGTTAGTTGCCGTGACAGGGCTTTCATTAAAGAACCCATGGTAAAAGTCTACCAAAACCCTCCAGAGCAATTTAAAACATATATTTTCCCACAGACAGAGTTATTAATGATATGATAAAGAGTATTAGTCAGAGAGCAAGGAATTCAACGTCTGGAGCCGAAGATTTTAAATAGCAATCCAACATTCAGAAGGAAAAGAGTACAAGTGCATAAAAATCGTATCCTCCAGGTTTAACTTCAATATATTTTTCTCTCAGGAAAGTACAGAGTGTTACATATTTTATTCTTCATACCTTACCCCTGGAGAAATTCACACCCATAGCATTTACTTCATCAAGCTGCCCCAAAGTACCTGCACCATCCTAGGGCCGCCAAAAAGCATGGGCGGTCATATTTTTCTCCATTTGTTTTAATGAGCCAATTAAATGATTCACTAGCTACCTTTTGTTGAGTTTTGGGAAGCTTCTCCTATAAAGTATCAGGAGAAAGAATTAGTAGAGGTTCCAGATTTTTATTAGAGAATTGTGCAGTGAAAGGAATTTTTGTATACATTCTGTAAAAACTCTTGTATGAAAGCTCAGTTCCCGTAGGGTCTCAGTGAGGATGAGTTCTATATTTTTTAGAGGATTCTGGTCTTTGATATTCCACAGTATGTAATCTTCTCTACTATGTTTAATACAACATTTCATTTTATCCTTCTTCTTGTATCATGTACTGGAATGCGAGTGGCTCACTGATTTTAGGTAAGGATTTATCCTAGTTGATACCCATACTTGGATCAGTCAAGCGCTTTAAATATGGCTCAGGCATGATATACTGTTCCATGTTAATTTCATCCAATTTTCTGCTATATTAGTTGCTTTGGGAGGGTGCTTTTAAAATGCCATTGTCATGTATGGATTCTTAGAATGATAAGCCCATATATGGTTCTGTTGTGTATCTGGGTATCAGACCAAAGTTAGCTAATATCTTCTTATATTTCTTTCACTGCATACACCTTCTGATATTTGATTTCTGTGGCATATTACTTGAATCGGCCCTCTTTACAGTAAGTTGTCTCTTAACTGTCTGATGCTTTTGTGTTGGAGTTTTGCGTCTTGTCTCTGCAACATTACTTTCCCTGTGGCAGCTTCTGTAAGTTCTGGTCCCATTTAAAGCAATTTCCTTGTTTACAAGAGATAGAAGGAGAGCCTTTGGATTGACGCCCAAGTTTTATTATATGCTCCTTGCTATGATAAGATTTCCTAGGCACTGGTCTATGGAAACTCTAGGCTGTCTCTAGGAGCGACAATATCCGTCGACAACATCTTTCTGGTGCCGTTTCCGAGGACGAATTTAAGAAAATCATTATCCCTGGGCCTTGACAAACCATATTCACTCTCTAATCAGGTGAGCACAAAGAGTTGAAGAGTTGCGTATCTCTCACCTTGGCGATTCCACTGTTGTTTATTTGATAAATCTATTTGTAGTCCTGGCTCCTTGTAAGCCACATCTGAGGTCAGATACATCATAGTCAAAGACACCTTCAGTGTCTGACCCTGAGAAGATTATACATAGAAGAAGTTGGAAAGAAAGGAAATCAGTCCGTGCTGAAATCCCTGAGTTTTCCGTAGAAGATTACCCATCTTCTTCTTCTCAAGAAGTTCTAGTAGAAAATCTGGACTCCACTGTGGGAGACACAGAATATTATTCAGATAGCCTACCCAGGGGAAGTGCTAGGATTAATCTCCACCCTACTCCTGAGGTCGAAGAGGTTAAAGAGGTCACCGAAGTAGCTGCTGTTAACCGTGAACTGTTCCCATCTACACCTCAAGATGCTGTACAATACATTCCCATTGTTATTCATACTTCGCTTCCACCTCCTCCTCTTCCTCCATTTGTACACCAGACTGCTGCACAACCCCCACTTCCTCCAATGGCTAATGTTCCAGCCTTTTTGTTGAATAAATATGCTCCCTTGGCATTGCCTCAAGTACTAAATGATATGCCACACGATTATTTGAAGATCTTGCCCAGATTCACTGGGGAAAACGAAATAGATGCTCAGAAACATCTTGAGTCTTTTTCTCTTTTGCAGAGAACTTTAATGTAGAACATTTGGAGGTAGTCTTAAGACTATTTGTGCAATCTCTGGACGGTGAAGCTAGAAAATGGTTCAAAACATTAGGAAACTGTTCCGTAACCACTTGGGATAATATGGAAAATACCTTTCTCAGGAAATGGGGAGAAAAGAAAGATAATGGACAGTGTCTTACCAAGTTCAATACACTCAAGAAGAAACATAATGAAGGGGTGTCAGAATTTATCAAAATATTTAACAATTTATATCTAAACCTTCCTGCCGATATGAAGCCTCATCAAAATGCTGCCAAAGTTGTTTTCATAGCAGCCTTTGACTCAGATTTTGGTTTCTCTCTCAGGGAAAGAAAGCCTGCCACCCTAGATGATGCTCAGTCAGATGCTCTTGAGTTGGAAGAAAATTTTTCTTCCACTGGAAAATTAAAAGGGAAAGCTGAACAGGATACCAGAAGAAGGGGTAAAGAGGAAGTATCTACTTCTAATCAGGATAAGGATACAGATAGAATTGAAGAAATGAAAAAAATGATTAAGAATATTTCTAATAAATTGGTCAAGCTTGAATTGGAGACCAAGAACTCAGCTTCCAAGAACTTCCAGAATACTCCAAACAGGGGTTACAATCCTCAGTATAGAAAGCCACCCCTGCAAATACTGCCAAGGGAAGCAAAGGAGCAACATGATCAGGTACCACACCCATTGTACCTGGAAGGCCCAGTAGATGACTCCACTGAAGATGTTGCCTACGAAATGCAAGATGCAAATCTTGCATTCTCAAACAACGATGAAGTAGAATGCCCATTGCAAGAAGAAGAAGAGATCATAGACACAGAAGATGCAGAAATTGATCATTATTGCAAACAGTTTAATGATTTTATGCAAGCACATTTCAATAGAAGATACGATCTCAGATCTTCCAGGAAGAGAACTCGTACTCAAGAGCAAGAAGAAGAGCCTCTTCAGAAGGAAGCACCCGCTCAAAAGGAATCAACAGTGCAGAAAGTTATAGAAAAAGGTAAGGGTCCTCTAAAAAAGCCTCTGCAATCCAATGATCAAGTTCCTTCTTCTTCAAAAGTAGTCACTCCTCCTAATGCTGAGTCTGTGTCAAAAGAAGTTAAACCTTCAGTAGAAAATAAAGAGTCAAAAGAAGTTGTAATAGAAAAGCCCTCTCCTCCTTTCAATTTGAAAAAAGAACTTGAGAAAATTAAAATCCTAGTTCCCCTGACTGAACTGTTGTATGTTAGATTCTGGAGCTTCCCATAATCTTATGCCTCTGTCAGTCATGGAGCAACTAGGATTGCAGATCACTCGCCCATAAAAATACCTCTATTCATTTGAATCCAAAAGAGTTAAATGCTTAGGGATGATTAAAGATTTAGTGGTCAATCTGGCCCAAATTCCAGCAAAACGTGTAGTAATGGACATTGTGGTGGCTGACATCCTAGCTCTCTTTGGCATGTTGTTGTCAAGGTCCTGGGGAACGAAAATTGGTGGGTCACTCAAACTAGAATTAACATATGCCACTATTCCAATTTTTGGTGGCCAGGAGAGGAGGTTATACATAGAAACCAGATTTGTCAAGATGGTGACTAAGGCTGACAGCTCTGAAAACTCACCAATCTATAGTCAGGAGGGAGATTTTTCATGTTTTATGCTTGAAGAAGATCAAAATTATGCTCATGAGCCATCATTCTGTCAAGTCAAAATTGAACAGCCTGCAGAGAATCATGAATTAGGAATCTGGACTTGACATTTTGATGGAGCAAATTCAAGAGAAGGAAACAGAGCTGGAATACTATTAATTTCTCCTACAGGAAAATGGGTGCCACTGTCTTTTAAATTGGAATATGAGGCTACTAATAATGTAGCTAAATATGAAGCACTGTTATTGGGATTACAAACAGCCAGGAGCATGGGCATACAATTTTTAAAGGTCCTAGGAGACTCTGAGCTGGTGGTCAGACTGGTCAGGAATCAATGTCAAACCAAACATCCTCAGTTGAGGGCTTACAGGAATGAAGTCTGGGACATGGTGGAGAATTTCTTCTCAGCATTTAACATCCATTTCATGCCTCGGGAGCAGAACAGAATGGTAGATTCACTTGCTGTGGCTACTAGTACATTTCGTCCTCCCCAGAACCCTCTCTTGAGGTATGAAGTCGAGGTACGTTATAGACCATCAATCCCAGATAATATTAAGCATTGGCAGGTGTTTGAAGATGATGAAAAGATGAAGAAATTCCTGGAAACAGTAGGAGAATTCTCTAATATGGAGATTGATGACTATGAAGAAGATGAGGCTGGGAATGTTTCAGAAAATAAATGGAAGGAGAAAATGGCAGGAAGTAAAGTGCTGCAGCTGAAAGGAAATGTCATCCCTAGAGGGTTGGTGCCTCTAGAAAGACTATTTGATAAGAATGACGTCCCATTGCAGCCTAGTAAAGTGGTAGAGGAAGATCAGGTAGAAGACCTAAACCTGGGCACTGATGCTAATCCCAAGATCGTAAAATTGTCCCAAAAAATCCCAGAGGAATATAAGGAAAAATACTTGAAATTATTTCAGTCATACAGAGATGTGTTTGCATGGTCCTATCAGGACCTTAAAAATTTTGATATAGTATAATGCAGCATAAAATTCCTCTGAGGGAAAATGAAAAACCTTATAAGCAAAAGCTTAGACAGATAAATCCTCTGCTGCTTCCCTGAAAAAGAAATCAAGAAGCTTCTAAAGGCCAAAATAATTGTGCCCTTGAGATACTCTGAATGGGTGGCGAACCTTGTCCCTGTCCGAAAGAATAATGGAGAAATAAGGTTGTGTGTGGATTTCAGGAATTTAAATAGAGCATCTCTAAAAGATAATTATCCACTGCCCAAGATGGACCACATTCTGCAGAAAGTGGTTGGAGCCTCTAGAATGTCAATGATGGATGGTTTCTCTGGTTATAACCAGGTGGCTGTACTTCCAGAGGATCAGAAGAAAACTGCATTCACCACACCATGGGGTACATTTATGTATGCTAGGATGCCTTTTGGATTGATTAATGCAGGGGCCACTTTTCAGAGAGCCATGGACATTGCCTTTGTTGGGGAGCAAGATAAATTTCTGGTGGTTTACCTTGATGATATTACAGTGATTTCAAAAAATGATGATGAACACATTGAGCATTTACGAAGAACTTTTGAAAAATGCAGAAGGTACGGTCTTTCTCTTAATCCACAAAAGTCTTTATTTGCATTAGAGGAAGGCAAACTTTTGGGGCATATTGTGACCAAAGATGGGGTAAGGATAGATCCCAAAAGAGTAGAGGTTATAAATGGCATCCCTCTCCCCAGGAATAAGAAGGAATTGCAGGTATTCTTAGGCCGGATAAATTTCCTGAGAAGATTTATTCCCAACTATGCTGAGATAGTTAGGCATATAACAGATATGCTAAAGAAGAATAATGAGGTGAAATGGTCACAAGAATCACGAGAGGCCTTTGCTAGAATTAAAGTTGCATTTGCTAAAGCCCCTGTACTAGCTGGACCAAATTATACTAAACCATTTATGATCTTTTCATTTGCTTCACCTCATACAGTAGCTGGAGTTTTGTTACAGAAAAATGAAGAAGGATATGAACAGCCTATTGCCTTCTTCAGTCAGGTTCTCCATGATGCAGAATTGAAGTATAATATATTGGAGAAGAAGGCCTATGCCTTAGTAAAATCTCTCAAGTATTTTCGCATATATATTTTACAGTCTCACATCACTGCATTTGTCCCTACAACAACTATTAAAGACATTCTTATTCAGGCAGAAAGTGAAGGAAAAAGGGGAAGGTGGATTGCTAAAATACAGGAGTATGATCTGGATATCCGCCCTACAAAGTTGACCAAAGGACAAGGGCTTGCAAAAATTCTATCTGAATCAAACTATCAAGCTCTGGGCATAAATTTGTCTATGATTTCAAGTGAAGAGTCTGAGAGTGAAATGAAGCAGCAAGGACTGGAAGTTTCCACTCAGAAAGCACACATGAAGTATCTCACCAGTCCATGGTATAAATAAATAGTAGAATATCTTTTGACACTCAGTTGTCCTCCCAGTTTTGATAAAGAAAAATACAGGGCTTTAAGATTGAAATCACAAAAGTATATAGTTGCTAATGGCCAGCTATATTGGAGGGACCCTTCAGGCATTTTACTCCTGTGCCTTACAGAGGATGAAGTAGAAAGTATAATGATAGAATTTCATGAAGGAATCTGTGGAGGACATTATAGCTGGAGGGCCACAGCTCATAAAATATTGAAGGCTGGTTTCTACTGGCCAAAATTATTTGGGGATGTTTTTGTTTGGGTTAGATCATGTGATAGGTGTCAAAAATTTGCTGAAACGCAAAAATTAGCAGCTCTGCCTTTGATTCCAGTTCATGTAGATGAACCATTTCAACAATGGGGAATAGATTTTATAGGTGAGATTCACCCACCCTCAAGTGGACAGCATAAATGGATATTAACTGCCACAGATTATTTTACAAAATGGGTGGAAGCCATACCTGCAAGGAATGCTACTGACAATGTCATCATAAAGTTCATGGAAGAAAACATCATATCCAGGTTTGGCTGCCCCGCTAGAATAGTGACTGATAACGCACAGGCCTTCAAATCTGCAAAATTTGTAAATTTCTGTCAACAATATAATATTGCACTGAACCACTCCATAGCTTATTATCCACAACGAAATGGTTTGGCAGAGTCTTCCAACAAAACTTTGGTGAAGGCCCTGAAGAAAAAAATAAATGAAAATCAGAAAATTGGGATTCCCAATTGAAATTTTCTCTATGGGCGAATAGAATCACTAGTAAGAGAGCAACTGGGAAATCTATGTATGAATTGGTGTATGGACGAGCATCAGTGTTTCCTGTGCAGTTGGCTTTACCAGTGGCACGTTTCATGCAAGAGAGTCGGGAGGAACCTAATGATATGATCACGAGAATCAATCAATTGGTGGAATTAGAGGAAACATAGGGCCAAGTAAATCAGAGATTAATAGAATATCAGGAGAAAATGAAACACATTTTTGATCAGCATGCTAAAGACAGGAAATTGTAGATTAGAGATCTGGTGCTCAAATGGGATGCCCGAAGGGCTGAAAAAGGAAAGCATGGCAAGTTTGATCCACTATGGTTCGGCCCATTTAAAATTGTGGAACAGGGAGGCAATAACACGTTTGTATTGGAGAATTTACAGGGCGACTTACTTCATGCCCCTGTAAATGGTCAATTTCTCAAGCCCTACTTTCAATTTTGACCCAGGCTGTAAACGCCTAAGGTACCACACTGTATATTAGTTTTCGTTACAGTTTTTTTTTAAATGGGGTGGGCGTGCAAATGAATTATGAAGTTAAATGCATAAGGGCTAAGGAGCAGAGTATACATAGATGATGATCAGGTGGTCTGCAGAGTTCTCCACACGTCCAGGGACGAACGTGCCGTCCCCAGGTGGAGCCAATGTTGATCATACCAGCCCCCCATTAAAATTCTCAGCCATTAGTCCCGCTCGAACCTTTCGAATTCCCTACTGTGGCCTGAGGAACTCGTTTTCCGCCTATTGTTACCATTCTGAGACTCCAAATTACACTGTGCAGATCTGAAAGCTTGCACCCAAGAAGTATTCAAGGTTTAGCCCTTCTGGCCCTAGCCCCTCTGATTTTCTATTCCGCCTGATCAAAGACCGTAACCACACATCAGGCCAATAGGCGCTTATTAAATGTATGTCGGACCAGTTCTAGGCCATCCGATTAAACCATAAATCGATGATCCACAACCTATCCCTGCCCGGTGGTCCCCGCGCCTACACTTATTGCAAAAACCGACCTTTTTTTCCCACACCGCTTTTGAAGGGCTGGCGATTTTTCTCAAATTGCAGCAATTCCATTCAGCAGGCGCCACGCATCCCAAGTCATTGTTTCAATACCGCCCTCTCCCGTGCGTTAACGCTCGATCCTGGACGCGCAGCAAAATTTATGTTAACCGTCAGATCTGAAAGCCTTCATCCAACGGCGGTTGTTTTTTGAAGCTGCACGAGTTTTAACTTAAGTATACAGTGTCCTGGGCCCGCCACTTCATCATTCTCCAACCCTGTTCGGACCGTTCATCTTGTCCTGTGATCGTATGGCCCAGATCATTTGTATGACCGGTTGTTGACCAAGTTCGCCTCCACGTCGTCCCTTCCGCTTAGCCTTTAGTATGCCCACGTGTCATTTGCGTTCTCCTCCACCATTCATATACTCCGTTTATGTGTCATATTTCAGTGCTTATGTTATGTATCTTCGCCTCGTTCATCAATCGTCGTTCCAATGTATATCTCATTTCCACCCTTCATTCCTCTGCTATTAACCCGCGTCTTCCACCACCCTGCATCTTCTCATCATTTCTCCCAGTCTACATCATCATTCCGTGGCCACGATCGCATTCACCATCCCTGTGCCTGGTTTTCTCTAACAGTTTTGTGGGGTTTGCAGGTTTATGGCGATGGAAAGAGGTCCATTATTCACCGCCTCCATTATAGAAGCCGAGGCCGCTTTAAAGGAATGTAGTTCAACGGTGGAATTTATGAAGAAAAGCCCCGGGTAGTTGCCGTGACAGGGCTTTCATTAAAGAAGCCATGGTAAAAGTCTACCAAAACCCTCCAGAGAAATTTAAACATAGATTTTCCCACAGACAGAGTTATTAATGATATGAAAAAGAGTATTAGTCAGAGAGCAAGGAATTCAACGTCTGGAGCCGAAGATTTTAAATAGCAATCCAGCATTCAGAAGGCAAAGAGTACAAGTGCATAAAAATCATATCTTCCCGGTTTAACTTCAATAGATTTTTCTCTCAGGAAAGTACAGAGTGTTACATATTTTATTCTTCATACCTTACCCCTAGAGAAATTCACACCTACAGCATTTACTTCATCAAGCCGCCACAAAGTACCTGCACCATCCTAGGGCCGCCAAAAATCATGGGTGGTCATATTTTTCTCCATTTGTTTTAATGAGCTAATTAAATGATTCACCAACTACCTTTTGTTGAGTTTTGGGAAGCTTCTCCTATAAAGTCCCAGGAGAACGAATTAGTAGAGGTTCCAGATTTTTATCAGAGAATTGTGCAGTGAAAGGCATTTTTGTATACATTCTGTAAAAACTCTTGTATGAAAGCTCAGTGCCCATAGGGTCTCAGTGAGGAGGAGTTCTATCTGTTTTAAAGGATTATGGTCTTTGATATTCCACAGTATGTAATCTTCTCTACTGTGTTTAATACAACATTTAATTTTATCCTTCTTCTTGTATCATGTACTGGAATGCGAGTGGCTCACTAATTTTAGGTAAGGATTTATCCTAGCTGATACCCATACTTGGATTAGTCAAGCGCTTTAAATATGGCTCAGGCATGATATACTGTTCCATGTTCATTTCATCCAATTTTCTGCTATATTAGTTGCTTTGGGAGGGTGCTTTTAAAATGCCATTGTCATGTATGGATTCTTAGAATGATAAGCCCATATATGGTTCTGTTGTGTATCTGGGTATCAGACCAAATTTAGCTAATATCTTCTTATATTTATTTCACTTCATACACCTTCTGATATTTTATTTCTGTGGCATATTACTTGAATCGGCCCTCTTTACAATAAATTGTCTCTTAACTGTCTGATGCTTTTGTGTTGGAGTTTTGCGTCTTGTCTCTGCAACATTACTTTCCCTGTGGCAGCTTCTATAAGTTCTGGTCCCATTTGAAGCAATTTCCTTGTTTACAAGAGATAGCAGGAGAGCCTTTGGATTGACGCCCAAGTTTTATTATATGCTCCTTGCTATGATAAGATTTCCTAGGCACTGGTCTATGGAAACTCTAGGCTGTCTCTAGGAGCGACAATATCCGTCGACAACACCTGATATTTCCAATTTGAGGATTTTTGGTTCACCTGTTTACATTCATGTGACGAAGGATGCCAGGAAGAAGCTGGAGCCAACTGCAAAGGTTGGGATATTTTTTGGGTACACTGATGCACCCCACAACTATCATGTGTATTTTCCAGATAGTCGCAAGACTGTTGTGCGACGGGATATCAAATTTCATGAGGAGAAAGCCATGAAGTGTTAGCTTGAGAGGGAGTGACACTTGCATGCAGATGAGGAGCTATTAGTTCCTAAGGATGAGTCTTTTGATGTGGATCAACCACAAGAGGAGGTTCATGGAGTGGAAGAGACCACTCATGCAACGCCAACCATCAAAGGGCAGAAGTGCACTACAGAAGCTGAGCGACTGGCTCAAGATGTAGAGAGGATTGTAGGAGCACCTACATCAAAGCGCAGACAGAGACAATCACCTGACCGATATACTGGATACATGGCTCTTATGAGCAAGTGTATCATGACGGAGCCATCCTCTTTAGAGGAAGCTGTGGAGGATCCCGCATGGGTAGATTCCATGGTGGAAGAGTATGATTCGATTGTCAGAAATAGTGCATGGGAGATTGTCCCAAGGCCGGAAGGGAAATCAGTGGTGGGTTCGATATGGATCTACAAAGTGAAGCAAGCAACTGACGGGAGTGTGGAGAAGTACAAGGCAAGATTTGTTGCCCGAGGCTTCTCACAGATTGAGAGGATTAATTATGAGGAAACCTTTGCACCTGTCGCAAGGTATTCTTCCATACGGACGATTCTTTCTCTCTCAGTGCAGATGGGGTGGCACATTCATCAGATGGATGTGAAGATTGTGTTCCTCAATGGGGTGATTGAGGAGGAGGTGTACATAGAGCAGCCCGAAGGTTTCGAGATCTTCAGCAGCGAGTCACATGTGTGCAGGCTCAAAAGAGCGTTATATGGGTTGAAACAAGCACCTCGTGCTTGGTACACATGGATAGACAATTATTTCACCGGACTTGGATTCTCCAAGAGTGAGGCGGATCCGAACCTATACCAGATTTTGGTGGAGGGTAAGTTGCTAATCATTGTAATTGTAGATGATTTGATTTTTATAGGTGATGAGCTGTTGATACACTCATGCAAGGCTGATCTTGCAAAGGAGTTTGAGATGACGGACTTGGGCCTCCTTCATTATTTCCTAGGATTGGAAATTATGCAGCGCAGTGATGGACTGTTTGTTTCTCAAGGAAAGTATGCCCGGGAGATACTGGAGAAGTTCAACATGCATGGCTGCAAGCATGTTGATACTCCTCTTCTTGGTGGATGGAGGAAGGAAGATGATACTTCGGTAGAGGTAGTGGATGCCACTGTTTATCGACAGTTGGTGGGGTCACTTATGTATCTGGTCAATACATGACCCGACATATGCTATGCTGTTAACCAGCTTTCACAAGCTATGGTTAAGCCTACCAAGCTCTTTGAAGGAAGGGAAAGTATGTATTGAGATATCTCGTGAGGCACACGGATATGGATTATGGTACGTACGCTTGATGAGGTGAAGCTATGTGGCTCACGGATGCAGATTGCTAGGAGCCCAATGGATTAAAGAGCTTCTCTCTGGAGGAATTTTTAGTATCGGTCGACAAAAGTTTCTAGATAGCAGTAGGGCAGAGATCCACATGGCACTCGCTCACCGCAGGCTCATATATGGCAGCGAGTTTGGCTGCATGCGAGCTATATGGATGAGGATTGATCCCGGTCGTGCTGTTCTTGCCTACACTTAGATCCTACCGTGATATATTGTGATAATCAGAGTTGCATCAAACTCTTGGTTAATCCAGTATTTCATGATAGATCTAAACACATTGACATCCAGTATCATCATATCAGAGATTGTGTGCAGCAGAAGATCATGTTACTTTCATACATTCCCACAGAGGATCAGGATGCTGATATCTTGACGAAGGTGCTCACCAGGAGAAAATTCGAATACCATAGAGGCAGGATAGGGGTGGTAGATAATCCTTATCTTTTTGAGAGGGAGTGTTGAGATTGCAACAAGATGATGAGCTTAGTGGAAAGAAGTCGCCTTCACGGCGCAAAGTGTATTTTTAGACTATGTCTATTTTTAGACATATGGATCATATTCTATGAGTTGCAGGATGCTATTTGTGGATGATTGGTCAAGTTGGAAAAATAGATGGACTTCTATTTTTAGACATATTGGGTGGAATTTATTTTTAGATTTCCAGTCTAAAAATAGATATGTCGAATATTATTAGCTCTTAATAATATTTGGACTATAAACATGATCTTATTCTCTTAGAGCACTTCAGTTAAGTGCACAGATGTGGCACAGGAGCTGACAGAAGGAATTACGCTATTCCTGAGGGTTAAGTGGAGCTATTGCATGGATACTTTGGTTAGAACTCATGTGAGAGAGTTTGGTGGAGTTGATTGAGGAATTTAATGGAGTTGTGTTCAGTTTAACTAATCTAAACATAGTTGAGCTAGTTGTATCTAGTCTAACTGATTGATACACTAGTGAGAGTGGTGTGAATTAATTATTAATTAATTCACTAATTATAAACTCATTAATCAACTAAAGAATACATCAGTTAACTTCAGTGCATGGACAGTTTCAGTGGAGACCAGTGAAGAGATAGGTGAAAGAGTAGTGTGACTATCAATTGTGACTATAATGTTGCATGATTTGCAACAACCAGTGATTGGGGATGCCAATGAGGATTGCGTAGTACAAGCCAGGTGGTTTGAAGTTATTTATGAGCCATTATTCAGCATTGATTGTGCAGTAGAGGCAGGCTATCAGGTGGCAGAGATTGGAGCATGTGTTTTTCTAGATCTAGCTTGATTAGTGTGTAGCAATTGGAGATTGTACTGAGAGCTTGTGAGGAGCTTTGTATAATGATTGTTACATGATCTCTATGACATATAATATATAGATAGTTGGGGTTTTCAGCTTTAAGCTTTCCCATGAAATATTGTGTTCATATGTGTGATTTTTTATGGTTTTAATGTGCGCATGTGATTGTTTTTATTTCCGCAACTAATGATCAATGGTAGGATAGATTCTGTATTGTGCATGAAGATAAAATAGTGTGTGATTAGGAGAATCTCGGTGGATAACATATCAATTATTCAAATTTATACAAGTCAAGTGATTATGTTTCTGATAAGCATGAAAAATTTGCATGCTTGAATGGAAGAGAGAGTTGATGTGCATATAGTGGTATGTGTAACCATGTTGTTTCAAAATGCTAGAAGAGGATGAAGGCATACAGGAAGAAGTTGAGGCAAAGGAAACTTACAAAGAAGGTGCATAAGACTTACACACATTGGCAGAAGAAGGGACATGTTGATGCCCAATGTTGGATATTGCATCCAATTAATTTTCCCAAGCACATGAGGCAAGAGGATATCAAGACTGGCGAAAGTGGAACCAAATATTCCATCATTGATGTGAGAACAGATGTTTCACATGAAGAATATTTTCAGCATCAAAATTCGTCGTGGATGTGGCTTGGTAAGAAGTGGTTTGACTTCTTGACACAGTAAGACATACACTCATTTGTACATATGCAAATTTTAGTTATGTATGCATGTTTTTCTATTGTAATCTCATGTTTGTTTGAGCCACCTTCTGTAAATTTATCACCAGAAATTTTTGAGTGAGTTCAAGGAAGACAGTTCTTAACAAGAGGACAAGAGCATTCAAGAAAGGAAGTATTGACTACCTTCGATTTGTGGTTCAAGGGCACTTAGCCATGTAAGGAAAAGTGTATGGAGGCTAAAATATGAGGGTGTTGTACTCTCATCTACTATACAGATTAGTATATCAGTATTTTGGGGTCCAAAAGATTCCCAATGGGGAGGTGTGATCAGATTTGGATCATGGACCAAAGTGATAGCTCAAAATTCAAAGTGTTCGGAAGTGCGCTGACATTAGGGGAATTTTGAGGTCTAAAATGGGCCTCCTAAGGAAAATGTACAATCAAAATTCACTTTATGAGAACCAATCACATTTTAGGGGATGACATCATCCCTAATGGTTGAGGTGGCATTTCTTGAGTTAAAGATACTTACTTGTCACATTCTCAATGGTGGATACAAACTCATGGTTAACCATGGTAGTGTTCTAAGTACTTTTAAAGTCAAATTAAAGTACTCATAATAAATGTCATTTCACACTTTTTGAATAAAAATATATTATTGTCATTTCGTATTTCTTGAAAGAAACAATGCATAGCCCTATACATTTATTATATTATATTATATTATTTTTATATAGTATATTAATTACATATTATTATACAATTTAAATAATATAAATTTCAATTAATAGCATATAATATAATTAAGATTTTATTAATTTATATTTATATCTTATTTTAAGTTATTTAAGTACAAAGGACAAATGCATTAGTTGTTCAATGATAATGAGTTTTTCTTGAAAAAATCATTCTTATTTATTGTCACGTCAATAAAAATTTTTTATTAATTTTATTTTGGTACAACTTTTGAATTGAATTTAACTGTGGTTACATGGATTGTGGTGCAAAAAGTGAATTGAAAATTCATAAATATTATTTTATTTGTTTAGCTATTATTTTATTATTTCCTTAGGAGGCTCATTTTAGACCTCAAAATTCCCCTAATGACCTAAGCAACCAGATAGATCTCGTCTTCTTAATTCCGGCACCGTGAACGGATCAAAAAACCGACACTGTATGAAGAAGTTATCACAGTTTGAAAAGTCCAGTAAAATGCAAATTTTGGCCTTTGACCAAGTTTGTCTAGAATTTTGGAAATTTAAAAGAGAATATTCCAAGGAATATTCCTAGAATATTCTTCAGAATACTCCCCAGAATATTCCTTCTCGTCTAGTCATATCGTGACAAGTGTCACCATGTTATTCGCAGTTTGGGTGCATGTCGATTTTTTAAACCAATTAGATGCTGCCATGTGGCAGGCCCGAAGGCCACCACGTGGCCCAGGAACGGAGTAGTAAAATTTAGGTTAACTTCGCCAGGTTCGATCCCGTGATAACCGCCCTGGCACACCTGTGCCTTATCGCCTGCCCTATGGTGTTTCTTAACCATATAAAGATTTTGGTCATATATAAAGTTTAATGTTTTCACGTTTGGGGTTTGGAGAGGGGCCAACCCCTCCCCCATATGGCCGTCACACCAAGTCCATGGGCTAAGCCCCCACAACCGCAAATAGTTATGCAGTTGTTTAAACGTGTTCACATGCCAGCATACAACGTTACAAAAAATCTTAACCATTGATTTAAGCCACCCAGAGTCTCCGCAATTTTAATGCCGTAAGCTTGTTCACATGCAACAGTTTGAAGACATCCGCCGATGGTTATGGTTCCCATAACCGTTTTGAAGATCGCATGGTTTGGACATGTGTCCAACCACCAACCATCCATTAAATGCTAGCAGTTATCCTGGAGGTTTTCATTGGAAAAATTTTATTTAGAGCGGGAATTGCCACATTTAACTAGAGTTAAGTCTAGTTCCTCCAAGTTTGGTGGAGGATTTTTAGGGGTCATTGGGAAATATGATTTTAGGCTCTATTTGGAGCCAGATTCGACCAATTTTGGAGTGCCAATAGTCAATTTAGACTATCTCAATCATTCCAGATTCTTTGGTAATGGTTTCAGATCCATAAGAGGACTTTTGAGTAGGTTTTTGCTTCAGAGAAGTTCTAGGGGCCACCAGGGCCGCCATGGGGAAATAGCAGTTTGAGGCCTAGCCAGTGCATCTAGAGGCCCTTCTCAGTAATACAATACTCAATTTTGGATGTTTCATATGTTTTGGAACTAATGGAGTGGTTTAAAGATCCTATAGAGGAATTTTTAAGGCTGAGATGCTTCAAAGAAGTTCCAGGGGCCATCAGGGCCAGCAAGTGTCAGTAGCAGTTTGAGGCCTAGCCAATGCAGCTAGAGGCATTATTCAGCAAACCAATAGTCATTTCTAACTTTAATGAGTATTATGAATCCATTGGAATAGTTTTCATAAGCTTTTGAGGACTTCTAGAGGTCGATAAACCACAAAGAAGTTTTATTTGACCCCAAATCCAGGGGGTGCCACCAGGTGTTGGAGGTGAAACCGGAGCAGTCAGAGGCCAATTTTAGCGAACCAATAGTCTATTCTAACTAATTTTTGGCATTATAAATCCATTTAAGGGATTTTAAGATCCATTTGAAGAATTTTGAAGGTTGAGAACCTACAAGGAAGTTTTGGGAAACCTAGGGCCAACAGTGGATGGTGGCCTAGATTGGGGAGCCAGTGCTCGTTTAGAGCAAATGATCAGTTCATTTTGGAGGTCTAATATGTGATGGAGTTAGTAGGTGAGGTTTTAGGGATAGAAAAATAATTTTTAAGGATTTATTGCCATAGAGACGCTCAGTGTAACTCAAGAGCACCGACATAAGGAATCAAGTCTAAGGGAGCCTAGATATGTTTTCAGAGTGATGACATCCATGACAGGGGTATGATGGAATTATAAACCCATTGTTTCAGTTTAGTTAACCATTGGAGTTTATTTTGTAACTTGTAAAATAAAATTTTCCATAATCCCAAAGAGAAAAGTCAAGATGACAAGAGCTCAAGGAGACGTAGACCATGATATTCAGGTGAAATCCTAGATTAAATTTGTTGTTATGTGTTGATGTTTATTTGATTCATTATATGAAAGTTTCACATGTTTAATTTTAGCAAAAAAAAAATGGAATTAAATCACTTAAATAGTTAAAAAAAAAACATACACTTGCTTCAAGTAAAAATTTCTGCAAAAGTCAAGTATAAGCTAGATCTTTTATTTGTTTAACTGAGTGGGAGGTTCTTGAAAATCATAACAAGTTATCCAACCCATTTTCATATCAGACATGCTTTATTCAAATTCCTAAAATCAATAAAAATCCTAATGTTGCCATTTTTCTTCCTGATAGGAACCAAATTTGAAACCCATTTAGAATGTCTAACTAGAAAGATGATCTTTGCTTTGAGAAGTTTTCTCAACTCTGTTTTGATTTGATTTTCAAGATTTGGGTGAATTTTCCTCAACTTTTTTTGTATTGGTTTCACATCTGAAATCATAGAAATAGTGTGTTGAATAACAAAAGTGTCATATGTTTTAAGATCAATGTAATCCCAAGCAAAAACACTTTTTTAAGTTCTTAACAACTTGACAAATGATAATATTTCATTAGAAGATAGACCGAGACCTAAATTGACATTTTGTGGTTTATCATCAATTCTGAGATTTACTTACTCAAATCTTAAGGTTGAACTTTGAGTTTTAGAATTAGTAACTCTTTTAAACCTATCTTTTAGATCATAAAGGTCTTCTATTTTGACAACTGACTTAGGAATTGGATTTTCATCTTGTTCTTCCTTTATTTGAGTGTCATGTTCATTTTCATCTAAAATTTTATTATCATAAGGTCCTTCAAATTGGTAATATTATCAGGAACAGATGGTCTAAAAATCAATTCAATAGAAAATCTATCAAGACTAAACTCTTGAGATGGAATTAATTTTGATGCTACATTAGCCAATAAATATGCACTAGCATTTTGTATTCTGGGTACAGAAGAAATATTGAAAGCTAAGAAATGGGAAGTCAATTCTTAGACTAATGATTGATAATGCTTAAGACGTCGAGAATGACAATGGATAGTATTTCTTACTTATTTGACAATGATTTCTGAATCTCCTAGTACCTTCAAATATTTAATGTTAAGATCAATTGCTTTGTACAAACCTTGAACTAATGCCTTATACTCTGCTATATTGTTTGTGAAATTGAACTCGAGTCTATAGGCTAACATAGTTTTTTATCCTTATGGGCTTATTAAAACACAACCAGCTCTTGCACCATCTTCAGATTTAGAACCATCAAAATAAAGAATCCAAAATAAAGAATTAACTACTGGTTTATTTACAAAAAATTTACAATTGGAAGTATCTATCTGTGAGAAATTTTCAATCTGAGAGATAACTGCATTATCGAAAAGGGGTGATGGTTGAGCATTAAAATTTCCAAGAAATGATTCTGCGGAGTAATTTCCAATAATATTATTATTGAATGCTACTGGCTCATTGATTCCTTCAAGATCAATAACTGTATGTTTCATGAATTTCTCTCGATCTACCTGAAATAGATTTGGATTTCCATTATGGGGTAGCCACATATGTGACTAGTCTGTTACAAAATATCCATTAAGTTTCTCAGACCAGTCTCTGCTTAATACTAAACCATAAAATTTAGGAATATCAGCCACTATTATATCAATTATTTGGGCAACCTTAGGGTTTGATGACAATATGATAGAGACAGAATTTATTTCTCCTACAACCTCTACTTTAGTTCTATCAATTTGTACTATATGAACAGGTCAAATCTGAGGAGTTATGTTCAACTTAGCACATACTGATTTTGGCATAATATTAGAGAAAGCCCGAGACTCTATTAAACAATTATGGACGTTTTTATTATAGATGTCAAAGGTTAAAATAAATGGGAGAGTATGAGAGATAAATCAATCACCTATCATGATCAGATCTGTAGCATATATTTTAGTGGAAGGGGAAGGAGGTTTATCCATTTGACTAGCAGCTTGGAATACTACTGGAGCAGGTAAGGTTGAAGTAGGGACTGCATTCAAATCTCTAAGTAAAATATTTTGCTATTGTTTTATCTTACTAAGTTCATGAATTGAAATGTTGGCCCTGGTATTTTTCATATCCTCAACTACATTATACTCAATGGTGTCAGAGACTACCATGGTCTTTGATGTAGATGCAACATCTGAAGAAACATGATTAGTTTGTGTAGCCTTAGATGTAAACTTTTTACTCACTTATTTGTCTTTAGTAGGTGTTGAGTTCTTTTGTTTCTGATTTGGCTTCGTTTCTTCAATAGTATTCTTTCTCCTTGTACTTACAGGTAAAGCTTCTTGTTGTTCCTCATTTGGTAGGATAAAATCCCATGTTCCATTTAACTCAACTTCTTCTTCTACATCAATCTCTTCTTCTTCTATTTGCTCTTCATTTTTGTCTTGATCAGACTCAGCATTAGATATGATATTGGGTGGCTAAGAATTAGAAGACTCATTTTTCTTGAAATTCTTGAAAGTCTTCTTTGAACTGGAACTTTCGACAACTTTCTTCTTGATGTCTGCCATTTCATTTTTCATAGACTTTAAAACTTTCTGAAGACCTTCTACATCAAAAGGGTATTTTTCTTGCTTTTTCTTTGAATCATCTTTGAAGGATACTTTTTTATATTTCCTATCTTCTTGGGAATTCTTCTTTTCAAGAGTGATTATGCATTTCTCTATAGATAAATATTCCTTCATATTTTCTACCAATGTAGGTAATTTTTCTCTATAAAAAAAATGGCTATATTAGATAGGAGAGAAGAAATATACCACTCAATTTGAACTTCTGCACCAGGAACTATTGTAGCAGGAATTTTATTGAGTAACTTATTAAATATTGAATTAAGATCTTTTATTTTCTCTCCTATTTTAGCCTTTAGTTTTGATAAATCATTGATGAGCAATGCAGTGGTTCTATCATCTCCAAACTTAGCTACAAAATGTTCTTCGAACATATTCCAACTAGTTATAGAGTGGGTAGGTAATGAGAAATACCAGGATCCTGCAGATCTTGTAAAAGTATATGGAATTAGTCTTACAACACAGTCTTCTTCAACTACCTCCTTTAGATTGATGGATAACATGTAATTATGAATGTGTTCTTCAGCTGGAAGACCATCTTCAGGATTAAATTTAGGTAGCCATCTTTCAGGATATTTTGGAAGAGGATGAAGAGGAGCAGGCATTTGTACAACGCCTGGATTGTTCCATGGTTGTACATTTGGTGGAGATGATGGATTGAGTTTGAGTTGAAGAAGAGGCAAACTGTGTGCTAGAACTAGTTAAGGATTAGTAGTTTGTGTACTGGAACTAGTTAAATTAAAATTGTTTGTTGGAGTGGAAGTTGTGGAAATGAGTGGAGGTGATGGAGGTGAATGGGGTGGATTATTAGATAAGATCTCACTAGTGATTGACAATGATGCAGTCTTCTTTGTCTTCCTTCAAGAAGTATCGATGGGAAATTAAAAAGGAGGGATTCTTGTCTTTTGAGTTTCTGATCAAGTTAATATTATTCTAGGTTGTAAAGAAGATGAAATAGTAATCTCATATGTTTGAGAAGTTTCAGGATTTTCATTAGAAATGGATACTCTCTTTAACGTTTCTATCAAAGAATGAACTTCTGGGGAATTTTGATGAAAATTTGGAAAGATTATTTGTTGAGTTTCACTAGAAGAAGTATGAGAGGAATGACCAACTTCAGGTCTTAAAGATTTAGATCTAGCTAACGTTATAGAATTTAAAGGGGATCTAGAGGGAGAGAGACTCTTAGATTGACTTTTAGATTGATCAGACCTTCTTGCCATTCACAAGGCCCTCCTTCTAGTGCCAAAATGTTGAGGCTTGAAATTCTGTTGCAACAACATGGGGGAAAACCACCCAATCCTGACCTTAGAGCAAGTCCTTTTCCATTTGGTGTGGTGTCTTTGACTAGGGATAAAGGGACAAGTCTCCCAATAAGGATTATTTTGGGGTTTTTTTTGTTTATATAACGTGCAAATGGGAAATGATTTTAATCTATCAGATGAATTTATCTAACACTATCTATTCTACTATATACCTAGGGTGCTTCTTCCTTTATGCGATCTTAAAATATATCTTCCAACTATTAGTAATGAAGATTATTCAACCGTTGAAAGAGATGAAAATTATGTAAAGATGATTCTTTTAACAAAATAGTTTTATTAAAAGAATTATGAAATGTATATCGCATTCATATGTGTGATTATATATCAGATAAGAAATCATATACAAACATTAGTATAGAAGTGCATTTAACATTTATTTATGATAACAGTTCAGATATATAATGCAGATAAAAAAATAACTGTCAATATAAAAATAAAAACTTAATATAACGTGTAGAAGTACCATATATATGAAATCCTACTCATATAAACTAACAGTAGTTTTCTTCTCCTCTTCACTTTCAAGAAATTTAAAGAGTACAATAGTGCAACATCAGTTAAACAACTTCAAATGTCAAAAGATAATATATTTCATTCCATTAATCCATCAAAGCATTTACAAACTTACAGAAGTGCATTCTTTGCAAATTGTTTTGACAAATTTCTGGACCCTTCTCTAAATGCATGAGAAGGGTTTAAATACTAAACTAAAATATGTTTAAAATATAATATTACATAAAAATAGAGGAGGTTCAAACAATCATCCTCGTAAGGAGAAAAATTAAGCTACAATCTAGGAAAATAAAGTAAAAACTTAAATATGACTTTTGATCCTCCTTGTGCATTTGATCTCGAAGCTCAAAAATATCCACCATAGGTTGAAGTTGAGATGGTTGTGAAATTCATGATCTGATTTGGCCTTTGAATATTTCATTCGAAAGTGATGGTTGCGACTTATTTGTTGAATCTGTTAATGATTGAAGAGTGATGCACTGATGATAAGGTTTGATCAGAAAATTCCAGTAATTTTCTTGATCAAAATTATTTACTTTTTTAATCATTTATTCATGTATCTCTATCCTTTGTTTCCACTGTGCTTCTAATGACTTGATTTATGAGAGAAATTCAGTTGTGGATTCTTTAATAAGCTTAGCTTTCAACAATTGTTCTTTAACAGATTCAGTAATTTCATTTGGTAACCTTGATGCCTTTGTTGTTTCCTTTTCTGCTGGTCTCCATTGTACTTCCCAATCCTTAAATAAAATCTCCTTGTGAAATTTATCTATCTAAGGTAGGTCAACTTTCTTTCCTGAGTCAGATCCTTGCCACTAAATGAAATCATTAATATTATTTTCAATTTTCTCACCTTCAAGTCTCCTTTTAGCTACTTGTTGGATCAGGATTTGCTTGTATCACAGTAAGAGCTGCAGATTGAAGCTTGTTGACAAAACATTTCTTGTTGTTGCTTTATCTTGGAATTCATTTCCAGTGCTTCCCTTATGAATTTCTCTACCTGAGGCTGGCTTTTTAATTTGTTCATTGCTACTTCAAGTTTTGTTTCCTTTTCTTTAAGTTGTACCTGATGCTGCAAAGTTATTATTTCAAAATATTTTTGAAATTGAGACATTTTCAATTCCATCTGCCTGTTGGAGTTAAAAACTTCTTGCTCTAACAGTCTCTCTATCTATTGTACTTTGTCTTCTATTTGCTTCAGTAACATTTGAACTTCAGTAGCCTTGTCAATAGTGGTAGTAGCATATGCCCCTGCAAACTGTGATAGCTTGGTTAAATGTTTAGTAGGATCAGCCAAATGATCCTTTCATAGAACGTCAACAGATTCATTCATAATATTTGAAATTGCATAATCCATTCTTCTCTTCTTTCTTCTCTTAACTACATCCTTATGATTAGGAATGTAGAAGACATACACTGAAGGTATTTCTTCAATATGTAAAACAATTTACTCTGTAGAGTAGGTCAAAATGATCTCTTGATCATGAACTTCAAGTACTTGTTGTAATGGAATTACAGTTTCCATTAATTTTTGGGATTGCTCTAGAGTTTGGAAACTGGTAGATTTATCATGAACTTCAGGTACCTATTGTAATGGAATTATAGTTTCCATTAATTTCTGGGATTGCTATAGAGTTTGGAAACTGGTAGATTTGGTTGTGGTGTTTCCAGTTCCTTGGAAACTTTTCCCATTGATTCTTCAAATCTTTTGGCTGAGATTTTTCTGCCTGATCAAGTGTATTTTGGATATGCTCAATTTCTTGAGAATATTATCCAGCTCCATTAATTCCTTGTTTCGCTTTCATTTCAATCGCTTTGATTACTCTATCAATTATTTTATCTGGGCTCTCATTCTTGTTTCCGGATTCATTATCAGAGTGATCTGAATTCTGAGAATTATGTTCTGATTGCCTTGACTCATGATTAGATTTTTCTTGGGATTCATCTTCAGACATGTCTTTGGCTTCATTATCCAAGCTATTTATTGGAGTCAGTCTGTTGATATCTTCAATAAACAACAAATCCAAAGGAATTATTTCCAATCTCTTATTTTGACTGAGCTGAATGGATGCATTTTTCAGTACGTCTTTGAACTTCTCCATGCCTTGAAAGAAATCATCAAACATATCTATCTCTTTCAAGAAAGGTTTCAATTTCAGCTCAGTGGTGAAATTCTTAATCACATCATTGGGGTCGTATGGCCTCTTTGGCATTACAGCCAAATTTAATAAAGTAATATTTGAAACTTTGTTGAATGTATGACCAATATCAAAAAGTGCAAAAGTACCACACTACAAAGGGAAATTAGGCCAAATGGCCTTCTTGGAATATTTGAGTTTCTTAGAAATACCACTTACTACAAGTTGGTAAGTGATTTCCCTAGAAAGTAACTTATTAGGAACATAATAAGGCAATACGTGGGGAGAATCATAACTCCCAAAAACTCTGACATAGGTGAAATTCAATTTGGAAAACCATCTAGCAACGGGAAAATGTTTGTGCTAGCCTCTTTAGAAATCCTAGGGGCTTTCTCATTAAATATAATATGATGCATAGGTAACATGACTCCATTGAAAATTTTATAATTGTGTAAATGAAAATCAGACTCCCAAAGGGCTCTGTGGTAAATATGTAGAAATTTGCTGAATAAATCACTTATTCAATTGAGATTAACCTGATCACACATCAATTTCAAATTGCATGCATAACACATAATCTCTTCTACAATTAATTGTCACATGCGGAAAGAATAGAAGCGATAGCACATCAAATCATCACACACATTAACACAGTATGTATGGGGAAATCTTATAGCTTAAAACCCCTCAGCTATTCTGTATATTAGATGGAGAGAACATGCAGCAAATACATAGTACAAACTCCTCACAAGTACTCAGTACTATCTCCCAAAGCTACACAAAAACTAGCTTGGTTTTGAACAAGTCACAGGTTCAAAACACACCCACTAATTTCCCTGCCTCTATTGCACAATCAAGGCTGGTCTAAATAGAGATCCAAGTTCGAATCTCACTGGCTCCAACTGCGAAATTGTCATTGGTAATTTCCTCCAAGTGTGGTGCAAATCTCATGCACAACTAATGTCGCAACTGATAGCTAACTCAACCCTTTCATCTACCTCTTTCACTTGTCGCCACTGAACTGTCCATGCACTGAGTTAAACCGATGTGTTCTTTAGTTGAATAATGAGTTAATAATTTGTGAATTAAATAATATTTAATTCACACAACTCATCTCTAGTGTATTAGCCAGTTAAACTAAATACAACTAGTTCAACTAGTTAACCAGAACACCATCTCCATCAACTGTCGCATCAACTCCACCAAACTCCGCCACTTGAGCTCTAACTGAAGTCAACCATGCATTAGCTCACCTAACCCATAGGAAAAGTGTAAATCCTTCTGGCAGCTGCATGCCCCACCTCCGGGGGTCAAACTGAAGTGCTCCAAGAGAGTAAACTGAAGTTTAGAGTCCAAATATTATTAAGGGTAAATAGTATTTGACTGTTCTATTTTTAGCCCGCCAGTGTAAAAATAGACTTCGACCTAAATGATAAAAATAGAGATCCATATATTTTTACCAACATGACCAATCCTCCAAGAATAGCATACTGCAGCTCCCGGTCCATGATCCATATGTCTAAAAATAGACATAGTCTAAAAATAGATTTTTCAACAAAAATCACATGTGTGGTCCCCACCTAGTTTAGGTGATCACTTTCCAACTAGGATCAGGAAAGATGTTTCAGGAGGCCTCCTTCACTGTTTCTTGTTGCCATTTTCAACACTCACTCTCAACAAGAAAGGACTGTCTTTGCATGCGACATGCAACTCCATGCATTCGCCCTGCAACCTTCACAAGCGCCATGCATCTACTCTGCAACTCCTCTGAAACTGAATAGGCTCCAAAAAACTCAATCAGTCTTGATGCATCTAGCATCTATCATCAAAGTCTTCGACTTCTGCTTGGCCAACTGCACATGTCATCAGGAACCACTGCGCTGTTGACTCTTTGCACCCATGCACTCTTGCACTTGTTGTCAACTCTGATCCGCGCTCCAGTATCCGACACTGTCACTTTTATCTGCCTGCATCACTCCAACTGATTTGCTACTTATACGCTGTGGGCACCTCGTAGCCAAGTTCAACTCATGAGATCCACACCATCTCATGAATCCTGCCCAGAAATCTCCTCTTGGGATTAATCATGCATGTCGCCCCACCTCTCACCTGGTGGTATAGCTGCATGCACTCCCTCTGCCCGTCTGGCACGAAATTTCTCTGCATGAGTGGTTTCTTCAACTCCATGATCCTCTTGTGGCTACTCCACATCCTGAGGTTCACTTTCACCTGCATGCAAAACTTGCTCCCTCTCAAGCTTCAATTGCATGTCTTTCTCGCCTGCATGCAACACTTGCTCCCTCTCAAGCTTCAGTTGCATGTCTTTCTCCCGCTTCCCAACAATAGGAAGCTCCATAGACATCCCATCTACTTCAAGTCTGTAGAGATTCTTTGCTCGAATCCCAACCTTCTTGACTTGTCCCGTTGCCTTGTGCCGAAGGAAAACTTTTTCTTCTCTAAAGACAACTTCATACCCTTTATCCTCTAACATTGCGACTGAGATCAGATTCTTTGTTAGACCTGGTACATGCAATACATCTTGTAAAAGAATGAGTTTACCTGACTCCCTCTGAAAGGTTATGGTACCAATGTCAGTCGCATTGTATCGTCCACCGTCGCCCAACTCAACATGCATCTGGAGACCTTTCTCCACCAAGTCACTGAAAAGATTTGCATCTCCCGTCATGTGAAAGGAAGCGCCACTATCAATATACCACCCCGATCCCAATGCAATAGACAACATGCATGCGATCAATGAGAAGTCCAGCTCAAATTGCGAGGCAAGAGCCTCACCAGCTGCAGCTCCAGCAGCCTGCTTGTTCTTCTTCTTCTTTGGGCAATTCGTGGTGTAATGTCCATGATCGTGACAGTGAAAACACTTCACTTTGGACATGTCACGCTCTTTACCATCCGCACCGGATTGAGAAGCCTTCTCCTTGCCCTTCCCCTTCCTTGCTTTGGCATCCAAAGCGCAGTCTTCTTCATCAGATACCTTTGATGAAGATCCGTCCCTGGTAGTCCTCCTGATCTCCTCTTGCATGAGATCCGACCACAGTCGCTCCCATCCCGGCAACTTCTCCCGACCATTGAAACTATCCTGATATGAATGCCAAGCCTTCGGAAGACCAAGTAGAGCCAGTTCTACCATGTCCTCATCTTCGACAGTCACCGCCACACTTCCCAGCTCATCTCTGCACTGAGTGAACTTCGTGAGGTATTTTGCGATGCTGTCGCCTTTCTCCATCTTGATGTTCCTGAGTCTATCTTTGAGCGCCAGCTTCCTTTGGTCGCTCTTGCTTTGGTATAGATCCATCAAAGCTTTCCACATTAAATATGGAGAAGACTTTCCATCCAGGCTGGATACAATGTGATCCTTTACGCCCTCCAACAGGATCCTTCGACATTTTGCTTGTTTCTTTCGCCAGGCTTCCACAACAGCAGCATCATTAGAAGTAGGATTTGGAATCTCTTTCTCCATGAATTCCAATAGCCCATTATCATCTAATACAGCCTCCATGCGGTCCTTCCATGAAACATAATTTGAACTTCCTTCCAAGGCATATTCGAGTCGCAAACCGTTGAAAGACATTTTCGCCGCGGCACCAAGAACACAAATCTGCAAATTCGAATTTCACCACCAGATGATAACTCAATCGCTTCCGATCTACACTTGAGAACAAATTATTTCCAAATCAGAGATTGACTACATGGGCTTTTACCAGACCTTTCACTTTCCAAAGAAAGATGAATCCGGAGGCTATCTGGCCCGTATGCAGGCTCTGTCCGAGGAAATAAGTTTGCAATCACCGTAATAGATCTCGACAATTAATATTGCTTTGATACCATGTAGAAATTTGCTGAATAAATCACTTATTCAATGGAGATTAACCTGATCACACATCAATTTCTAATTGCATGCATAACACATAATCTCTTCTACAATTAATTGTCACATGCGGAAAGAATAGAAGCGATAGCACATCAAATCATCACACACATTAACACAATATGTATGGGGAAAGCTTATAGCTGAAAACCCCTCAGCTATTCTGTATATTAGATGGAGAGAACATGCAGAAAATACATAGTACAAACTCCTCACAAGTACTCAGTACTATCTCCCAAAGCTACACAAAAACTAGCTTGGTTTTGAACAAGTCACAGGTTCAAAACACACCCACTAATTTCCCTTCCTCTATTGCGCAGTCAAGGCTAGTCTAAATAGAGATCCAAGTTCGAATCTCACTGGCTCCAACTGCGCAATTTTCATTGGTAATTTCCTCCAAGTGTGGTGCAAATCTCATGCACAACTAATGTCGCAACTGATAGCTAACTCAACCCTTTCATCTATCTCTTTCACTTGTCGCCACTGAACTGTCCATGCACTGAGTTAAACTGATGTGTTCTTTAGTTGAATAATGAGTTAATAATTTGTGAATTAAATAATATTTAATTCACACAACTCATCTCTAGTGTATTAGCTAGTTAAACTAAATACAACTAGTTCAACTAGTTAACCAGAACACCATCTCCATTAACTGTCGCATCAACTCCACCGAATTCCGCCACTTGAGTTCTAACTGAAGTCAACCATGCATTAGCTCACCTAACCCATAGGAAAAGTGTAAATCCTTCTGGCAACTGCATGCCCCACCTCTGGGGGTCAAACTGAAGTGCTTCAAGAGAGTAAACTGAAGTTTAGAGTCCAAATATTATTAAGGGTAAATAATATTTGACTGTTCTATTTTTAGCCCGCCAGTCTAAAAATAGACTTCGACCTAAATGCTAAAAATAGAGATCCACCTATTTTTACCAACATGACCAATCCTCCGAGAATAGCATACTGCAGCTCCCGGTCCATGATCCATATGTCTAAAAATAGACATAGTCTAAATATAGACTTTTCGACAAAAAATCACATGTGTGGTCCCCACCTAGTTTAGGTGATCACTTTCCAACTAGGATCAGGAAAGATGTTTCAGGAGGCCTCCTTCACTGTTTCTTGTTGCCATTTTCAACAAAATATGGATTGGAGTGGGGTCTTGTGTTGTCCATTTCCATCCCATGATAGTAAAACTTGAACAAAAGCAAATTGCATCCATAACATAAGCACTCATGTAAAATGGGGGGTATTTCCCTAGAGGAAACACATCTTTTACTTCTATAATCCATGATATTTCTGACCATATTATCAGACAAGATATTCGCCCAATTTTGAATTGAATAATTGATGATTGTGTCAATTAATGGGACCCGGTCTATGGAAAACCTAGTAGTATTTGGCTTTGCAAACAATCTACATAACATTCCAGCAACATAGAAATAATGGGAGGGTAATTGTGTTATCGGTTATGTTAGGTCTCCGTACTTTTCAAGATTGGCAAGAAAAAACGCTGTAGAGCCTACATCAAAACCACTTTGGAATCCTAGGATCTAGCCCTCCTGGATTCAAAGAGGGATCTCTCTATATCAATGTTTTCAAAAGATATGATCTTTATACTTTGTTTATGATATTAGGCTAGTTATGAAGTAAAAGGGTTTTGTTTGTTTTTGGTTAGGTGGGATATCATCAAAATGAAGAAGTATTTTGAAGGGTGAAGGTATGAGAAGGTTGGAAGAATGGTTCAGCTGATAGGATAGGAAAGAAACAGTATCAATCCATTGAGCTATGGAGTCATAAAGGATTTAATTGGACAAGAAGTTTCAAGAATGGTCTATGGGGAAATTCATCTATATCAAAGGATATTTTAAGATTGAGTTATTGTATGAAACATCAAGAAATGTGGTGAAAGAAGAAAACATAAAAAAAGGGTAGCCTAAGATCAGGTAAGGACTTTGAACCTATCCTGCTTTTGACATACTGTCAAGAGAAAACAAAGAATAGCCTAAGATCAAGTAAAGAATTTTAACTTAGCCTGCTTTCAGCATATTCTCAAGGGAAAACATTTTAAAACAAATAATATCTTAGGATAAAATAAGGTCTTTTAACCTAGTCTACTTTCAACATATTCTCAAAGGAAAACATTCAAGATAAACATAAAAAGTAGCCTAAGATCAAATAAGAACTTTGAATCTAGCCTGCTTTTGGCATACTCTTAGGGAAACTTTCAAAGACAATATCTCAAGTTATACTCAGGGAACATGGGCTTACCAACACTTCACTGGTTATACTCTATTGAATTACCATTAAAACACAATTAGAAGAAAACATTAAGATAAAGATTTATCAGTGAGAAATAGGGTACTATTATAGTAAATCCTAATCTATATTTGTTGTTCTTTATCAGAGAAAATGGACAATATGGAAAACATAAGAAAAATAACAATTACAGTCAGAAACACATCACCATTGACATAGACCAGGATCCCATAAATCAACTTGTATATTTGATGTTCAAACTAGTTAAAATCTTCAAGTCCAGTAGGTCTTTACAACTTCAAACTTCTCATCTCAGCCTATGTTTCTTCAATTACAAACAGAGCTTCAGTAGCCTCAGTAACTATTTACACTTGATAAGTATTCAACAACCAACAGTAATACTAGGCTCCTCACATGATATTTATAGGTGAATTGAGGAGGTAGAGTGAAAGAAAGAGTTATTTGTTTCAATTAATACAGAGTAATTGCTTCTCAGCCTTTGGGAGACCTAAGGGAGAGGATATCAAATGTTTTAACTATGTTTGAATTAATTTTACATTAACTCCATCAACTTTAGTCACTTTTGTTGACTTTGGAGGCTTTTGGTAGGCTGGCAATTACTTTTGAGCTGTCTTTGGAAAATATCTCTGACTGTGCACTAAATTTTCATTCTTTTGAGGAAATACGCTGGTAGGTGGCATTTCTGAGAATTAATTGCCTCACTAATGTGGCATTTGGAGGCTTTATTTGTTGATTTTTGCTGATTTGGCACTTTGAACTTAAATTAGGCCTTTGATTTGGCTTTTAGGCCTTCTTATCATCTTCGGGGTTTTTGTCTTTTCTACTGACTGTGTTAACCTTTAATCCCTTTTTCCTTTGGTTTTCTGCCTTTATTTCTTTCTCTAATCGATGCGTTTTATCCATACTTTGCTTGGTTTTAGCCTTTAACCTTTTGTCTCTTTCACTATGATTTTCCTTTTTTTTGTGTGGACAGGTGGCTTTAACGCGCAAGGGGTTTGATTTGAATAACCAATGTTTATGCAACATTGATTAAAAAACCCATATTTTACACCCGGGAAGCTCCCTTTCTGCGTTAATTAGGATTCAAATATGGTGACCTTTGGCCCTATCCCTTTATGAACTGTGGGAAGGGTTCCCGCTTTAAAAGCCGCCATCAAACCTACATAAAACAAACAAACCATTATATAAAACCTTGCGGCATTGGATAAACTGCTTGCAGAGGCTGGCAGAGGGCGGGAGGAGCAGTAAGGAGGGGAAATAGCATGCAGGAGGAGATTCATGGAGAAATATGTGAAAATTGGGTTCAAATGTGAATTTTGCTGGAAACTATGGATTAGTGGTTTTGCGAAAACCGTCAGCGGTTTTCGCGTAGCACCCAAGCGATAAATGCTTTTGTGCGTTTTGAATGCGATAGAATATAGGGCGCAACACCTGTCCCTTATGAAACCAATGGTTTCACATGGATTTGGTTGGTTAAACCTTGACAGCAAAAGTTATGGGAAATTGAACGTGGAACATTGGATCTGTGGGTGTAGATCCAACAGCCATAGGGGAACGCGATAGTGGAAAGGTGCATGAGCGAGGATTGTAGTGGGAGCCAGGTGTCAAGAGGGGATTGGGGGATAGTTTTATGGGTGGAAGGTAGGGCCTGGCTGAAATCAGCTTTTTTTTTTGGTAGCGGGTTTGGTTGATCGACAGGGTTGGATGTCGAGTTAAATGGGAACCGTTAGATCAATAAGATCTACGGTGTAGATTGATTGTGAGGGTGAAAGGATAAGGGGTATCCCAATGGATGAGGGGGGAGGTGTGATGACCATTAGATCAATGAGATCGATGGTCATGATCGCCCAAGGGAAAAATATAGTGCGAAGGAAAAAGGCAAGAAAAGGGTTGGAGGGAAAGCGAGGAAAGGTAGTGTGATTTAGCGCCGTTGGATCAGACAAATATATGGCCAAGATTGATGTGAAATTTTCCAAGTAGGGTGGGGGAAATAGAAAGGGAAATTCATTTTACAAGGGATGTAGGGTAAATAAACTGTAAGGGAAGGGGCTTAAGGGAAGGTGCTGGGAAGTAGTCCCATGGGGAGATAAGGTGACCAGGAGTGGAGGAAAAGGGGCTAGCGGCTAAGGATATAGCGCCAGGTTATGGACGATGGGTCATATGACAGAGAAAGAGCTGGGGGCTAAGCCAAAACGGGATAAAAACCCAAATTTTTAATTACGAGCGGAAAAAAGGCCTAAATGAGGCTTTTTGGGGTGTTTTTTAGTGTTTTTTAAGGTTCTGATAGGAAAAAAGGGATGATTTAAACCATAAAAAGGGATTTTTCATAAGTTTAAAAGAGATTTTTGAAGGTTTTTTAGGAAAATGAAGTGTAAATGAGAAGGAAAAAATGGGATTTTCAAAGGAAAATGGAGGATAAATAAAAGCGAAAAATGAATGAAATAGGTTTAGAAAATGATGGAAAATGGCCTAAAAACAGTTTCTTTTGATATCAGCAAGGTTGCTTGGTGGATTTTTTGAATAGAACAGCAGTGAAGATTACTCTTAAGTTAGAAAGCACCAGAAGGCTTCAAGACTGAGAAATTTTCTATGAAAATAATCTCTTGAAGGTTCAAGTCCTGTTTTAGCCATCATTTGCTATGACAAAAATTTATTGATGGCTAACAGTGGCTCCACTTGGGGATGGCAGCTCCTTGGAGGTGTCAAGAATTTCATAGATTGATCTCTAAAATGTAGACCTGTGCCTTATCCTTGACAACCTTTTCTTCCTTGATCATGCTGCTTAAAAAAGACGATCAGTACTTTTTATCAGCAAACAAATTTCTCCCAAACATTCTACCTACACAACCTACTTTCCTAATATTTTTTCTTCAAAAGGTGCACTTGGAATTTTAAACCTTTGACATCAACATTTTATTCTTTTATTGAAAGAAGGAAACTAATCTAAATCTACCCTTATTTCTTCCATGAGTTCAAATTGAGCAGTTGAACTCATTAATTCTCTACCTAAGCTACTATCTGCCAGGATTAAGCTGTCTGACAGATTTTATTCTCTATTTTCTAAAATAGAAATTTAAAACACAGCCAAACCAGGATTAAACTATCTGATTTGCTATGGTGTCTATGGTTGTATGTAAAAGCTACACATAGACTTTATTTGCAGAAAATTTAAAACAAAACTGTGAAGGCTTAAGATCTGAAAATTTAAAACATCCTTCATTCTTCTTATGACTCAGATTTTGATCTATTTAGAGTCCTTATTTCTTTTGATTCTTTGGTTCAAGTTTTCAGTGTATTAGAACCATTCTTTTCCTTTCCTTTGGCTCAGATTTGGTCTGATTAGAGCCATTTCTCTCTATCCTAATCTAATCTACTGATAAGCCAAGATTAAACAATTTGGAAAATATGATTCACTAACCTATCAGCAGTAAATTGAAATCTATATAGTCATGATTAGGTTGTATGACTGAATAGCAGTGTTTTCTTTTGGTAGTGGCATTTAAGCTTTCACACTTTCAGATTTTCTTTTCTTTTTTGGTATGGGGTTGTACCTTTCTTCTTTTATATTTTCCCTCTTTTTCTCTTTTCTATTTTTTTTGTATTTTTTCCTTTTTTCAAATTTAAAAGAAGTGTTATATACAATAAACAAAAAAACTTTGAAACCAAGAAATTATTTAACAAAAATAATGTTTGAGCATCCTGCCATTGACAGGACCTACAAAATATTTAGCTCCATCCAACTCTTGCAGAAAAAATGCATTGTTTTCAATAGCAGATTGAATATTATAAGGGCCTTGCCATAAATTATCAAATTTTCCATGTTTGCCCTTATCTTCTCTCCTTGAATCCAATTTCAATAATTTATCACCAATCTTAAAATCACTTGCCTTCGTTCTTTTGTCAAATAGCTTCTTGATGTTTTCTTGTAGTTGTTGTACTCTGATGTATACTTCTTCTCTGGTTTGCTGTAGATGTATAGTCTGGTTTATTTTTCTTGTCATATCATCATCTTCAGCCTATACTTCTTGGATCAAATTCATGATTGGCACTCCTAAAATAGTTGGAAATATTGCATATGTCCCATAAACTAGCTGGTAGGGAGACATTCCAATTGATTTTTTAATTGTTAGTGTGTCTGCCCATAAAGCATGTACTAGCTTACTGTGCCATGATTTCTTGTTATCTTCTAGCAAATTTTTGATTATGTTCACCAAACTTTTATTTGAGTAATCTTTCAACCCATTACCTTGAGGGTAATAAGTTGTAGAATGACTCAATATAATCTGATATTTATGATAGAATTATACCATTTTTTAGATCCAAATGCAGCAACATTGTCAGTTATGATCAGGACAGCCAAATCTAGACAATATATGGTTTTCAAGGAATGAAATGATAACTAAGTCTGTGGCATTCCTAGATGGAATGGCTTCTATCCATTTGGTAAAATAGTTTGTTGCTGTGAGGATCCATTTATGTTGGGCAAATGAGGTAGGATGGATTTCCCCAATGAATTTTAGACCCCACTACTAAAAAGGGGCTTCAACAGTGATTGGTTGTAGAGGTAAGGGAAGCAGCTTTCTTTTGCCTTCAAAAATTTGGCATTTGTGACAAGCAGTAATCATTTTGTGGACATCTTGAAAGAGGATGGGCCAGTAGTAACCATCTCTAAGTATTTTGTTAGCAATTGACTTCCAGTATAGGTGACCTCCACATTCTCTCTCATGAAACTCATGCTTGATCTTATCTGCATCATTCTCAGGCAAAAATTTAAACAATAATCCACTAGCATTTTTCCAATATAAACATTTATCCAAAATACAGTAATTTGCAGCTTTCAACTTTAAGAATCTTGCCTTTGTTTTAGACAAACCAGGAGGGGCATTAAGATTGAGCAAAACATATAAAATATCAGCATACCAAGATGAATTTAGAAAATGATCTTTAATAATTGGAGTTGTCAACTCTTCTTGTCCATATAATACATTAAACATGTTTATATCAAGAGCTTGAAAGTTGGATTCAACCATAAGTTTTGCTAGTCCTTGACCTTTTATGAGCTTAGTGGGCTTGATTTCTAAGTCATATTCTAAAATTACAACAATCCACTTTCCTTTTTTTCCATCTGGATCTTCGGTCAATATGTCTTTTACAACTTAATGAGGCACAAATGTTATAATGTGGGAATGTAAAATGTAAACTCTGAAGTCTTTTAAGGCTTTGACCAAGGCAAAGGCTTGTTTTTCCATTATGTTATACTTCAGAGGTGCATCTCTTAATGCCTTGCTGAAAAATGCAATTGGCTGCTCTTGTCCCTTCGAGTTTTTCTGTAATAGAACAACAGCTACTGTGTGTTCTGATGCAAATGAAAAAATGAAGAAATCCTTTGTAAAATCAGGACTAATAAGAACTGGTGTTTTGGTAAATGATTTTTTTACCAGCGCAAATGATTTCTTTGCTTCTAAGGTCCATTTAACTCCTTCTTCTCTTTTAAGCATATTTTTCATGTTTCTAAGGAGTTCAGCTAAATTGGGTATGAACCTTCTCAAGAAATTAATCTTCCCAATGAAAGATTGAAGTTCCTTGAAATTTCTAGGATGGTTGATTTGTAATATACCATCGATCCTCTTTGGGTCTATCCTTATTCCCTCTTCAGATATGATATGTCCAAGAAGTTTACCTTCTTAGAGACCAAACAATGTTTTCTTAGGATTTAAAGATAACCCATATTTTCTGAATTTCTCAAAGACTTTTCTCAAGTGTATTAGATGTTCTTCATCTATTTTTGAATAGAAAGTGATATCATCTAAGTAAATCACTATGAAGTAACCTATTTCTTCTAAGAATTCTCTATCCATGGCTCTCTGAAATGTGGCACCAACATTCATTAAACCAAAGGGAATTTTCAAATACATGAAAGTACCCCAAAGAGTAGTAAAGGTTGTTTTAAGTTGATCATCAGGATGTACCAATGTCTGATTGTAACCCGAGAAGCCATTTAGCAAAGAAATTATTTTAGAACCAACTACCCTTTGTAAGATATGATCCATTTTGGGTAAGGGATAGTTATCCTTTATTGAGGCTTTGTTTAAGTTTCTAAAGTCAATGTAAAGCCTTATTTCTCATGTTTTCTTCCTAACTGATACAAGATTAGATACCCAGTCTGAATATCTAACAGGGACTATAATTACAGCATCATACATTTTTCTAATTTATTTCTCTACCAGAGGTAATTGAACTGGGTTGATTCTGCGCAATTTTTGTTTAAAATGCTTCTGGTTTTATTTGAGGGGTATCTTATGCTGGATTATTTCTGTATCATATGATTTCAGATATTCATAACTCCCTATAAATACATTAGAAAATTCTTTAAAAAATTCAAGGAATTTCAGTTTAATGTGAGCTGGCAGTGTTTTATACAGTTTGATCATTTTGGGCTTTTCCTTATTGCCTATGTTGCATTATTCCACTTCAGCTTCAATAGGTTCTAGTTTTGGCTTTTTGGTAACATCATTCAAGTCAAACAATTCTTCTAATGGGACCAGTCCTTTTGGCAAGCTTTGATCTTTAGATTGCAACACTTCCAGGTCTTTTTTGTCTAAATCTGTGTTATTTTCTGTTTTGTGTTTGGGTTCATGGGTTAACAGATTTATATCAACAATCTCAGGAGACCTTTCTTCTTTAGAAAGTGGGTTTTCTTCAGTAGGACAGTCTTGTTCATACTCTGAATCTGAGTTTGTTATTTCAAATTCATTTTTGGACTGTAGGAAGTCTTCTATTTGTTCATCTCCCTCAAAAATTGCCAGTATTTTTCATTATCTGGGACAGCTGGTCTATATTTGACTTGGGTGGTGCATTGCTTGCTTTCATGAGGTGTTAGACAAGTTCTAGCAGCAAAGGCTAATCCATTAGCAAGAATGTTTCGGTTCCTTGGGACAAAGGTAAGTTGGAATTCAACAAATTTTTTAACAAGTCCATGGCATCATCTCTATAGGCTCTAAGTCTAGGATGTTTAACAGTGTATTCCCCATTCACTTGCCTAATTATCAATGTTGAATCCCCATGAACTATTATCCTTTTGGCCCCTAATTTTTTCAATAAGTGCAGGCCTAAAAGGAGAGCTTCATACTATGCTATGTTGTTTGTACATTGGAAGTTTAATCTATAGGAATGACCCTCAAAATGATTGTTTTCAGTGTTATGCACCCATATGTCTGCTCCTGCACCAGTTTTAGAGCAAGATCCATCAAAACTCATACTCCAAAGAAGATTGTCTTCAAATTTATCATCAGTTTCCTCTCTGTCTTGTTTATTATAGCTGTCACTATGTTGTTCATGTAGGTCTACACTATGTTGAATTTTGTTTTGTTCCTCAGATTTTTCAATGTTTTGAGCATTTGTTCTTTGATGCCCATGATTGGTACTATGTTTATGATTGTTTTGGACCTCAAGACCTTTAATCTGTTTTCTATGATATTATGAATTAACAAACTGTTTTTTATTTTTCTCCTTGTTTTCCTCTTCATCTATGGCTGCCACTATGTTTGGGGATGCAATGGCCACTATCTTGGTTGATGTTTCATTGACTAACTCTTGCTCATTAGGAATCTCGTCATTATAAAGAATGAATGAGTCAAGGTTAGTGTGTATAGAATATAAAGGGGAGTTTTCTGGTCTTCTTGACTACTCACCATATATTTCATGTGTGTTTCCCTATAGAGTCTTCTAGGTTGACTGAAGACAGGGATGGTGGCATAAGTAATATCCATCTGCATAGTACCTTGAAACTTAGCACCCCATGATCTTGAAAGAAGCATGCCATATTTGGGGGGCACATCAACTGCTACCACATCCATCACTAGGCATTTGGCTGGGATCTGGGTCAAGTTTACACAAAGATCTTTGATCAGGCCTAAGAATTTTACCCTACTGGAGTCAAAAGAAAATAAATTTTTATATGGTTTGGTTATCTCAAGGCCTAATCTCTCTATGATTACTTTGAGCATGAGGTTATGTGAAGTCCCTAAATCATGCATAGCATTGTGCAAAATCTTATCATGGATATTAAAACTGACATAGTATGGAGGGGTAGTTCCTTCTTGAAATTTTCCTTCAATCTTTGGTCCGAATAGGAGCTCTGGTGTATCATCATTTAAGTTAACAGTGACATGAACATATTCTATGTTCAAGGCTTTCAAAACTTGACCTATATATACATTTTGAGTGACTAACTCAGTGAGTGGAATAGAGATTTTGATTTTGGCAATTTCATTCTGTAGGCTAAAAGGAATCTGATTTTTCAAAATGTTTGATTCAACCTTTTTAGTCACTTCTTTATCAGCAAAAACAACTTGCTGATTTCTACTATTTACAATAGTCAAAATGGTTTTTTAAGGAGCATTAGCTAAAATGATAGTGCTGCTAGGGTCACTACTCTATTTTTCCTTGGTTTGGGTGTTTTTTTCCTTGTTTGGATCAGAACTTTCAGCCACTGTTTTATGATTTTCTGTTGTTTTTTTGGAAGTATTTATAGGGCTATTTTTGGCAGAATTATCAGAGGTTTTCTTTTTGGGAGTTTCTAGGTTATTTTTACTTCTTAGGTCATATTGTTTGGGCTCTCCTATGATGGCATTTTTGAAATATTGTTCATAGTATTCAGTTTCTGGTCTTCTATCATCATAGGGTGTATATAGACCTTGTTTTCTTTCAATGAGGAAATCAAAATCCTCATTGCTTACTCCCAACATGTTTATGTTATCATCCTCTGTTTATTCATTTGTTTCTTCATCCTCATTAACATAATTTTCTTGAAAAGGAGGTATGATCTGTTGATCAACATCTCTTTGTTTGTTCTGAGGTTGATTTATTCTAAAGTTATGATTCTGGTTTTGGGATTGGTTTCTATTTTGAGGAGCTGGTTTTTTTTCTCTAGATTGAGCTCTCTCATATATGCTCGTCCTCTCCATCATATTTTCCATCATTCTTTCCAATTTTGAGTCAAATGTGGAAGGTGCAGCTTCATCCCTATAAGATACCCTCTTCTCAGCCTTCATTCTGGCGCTCTTCTCAATCAGATTTTCTTGTACACCTAAGGCTCCCCTCTGCATATCTTGTAGAGTTAAGGGGTCCCTTTCTCTTAGCTGATAGGCCATTTCAGGATCAAATCCTTCAGGGAACTTGGCCAAAGCTGAGCATTGTGGAGGTTTCAATTCTGGGGGTAGTGCATTATAAACACTATTAAATCTAGTGCAATAATTTTGAACACTTTCCCCAGGGTTTCTCTTAAGGTTGTTGTAATCTGAAAGTATTTGGAGAGGGTTATTCCTCATTTCCCATTTTTTTATGAATGTTTGGTGTAAATAAGGGAGATCATTTATACTATTAGGAGTTAAACCCTTAAACCACTTCTTGGCCTCTCCTCCTAAACTTTGGGCAAAGATTCTCATCTGAATGGTCTCATCTTCTATTTCCATATAATCAAAGGCATAAATCACCTTGTCTACATGTTATTGAACAGTAATGGGTTCACTTCCGGTGAAATGGGGAATTTTGGATTGATAGTCCGGTGGAAAATTGACTAAAGGTAAATGAAGGACTAGAGGAGAATACCATGTTGCCATGATAGGAAGTTGTGGGATAAATGGGGGGTTTACAAGTGGAGGGTTTATGAAAGGAGGGGGAGGATGGAATAGAGTAGTTTGAACAGTGGGTGTATGGATAACAGAAGTACTTGGACCAGCAAGAGATTGTTGAGCAGATCTAGGATGAAAGAAACCAAAGTTATGAATGAAATGAAGATCGGGTGGAGTGGTTTCTCTACTACTAGTGTGTTCACCACTATGTTGGAGTGAGTGTGGAGACTCAAAGTCTATCTGATCTATATCACCAAGTGACCTAGTTCTAGATGGGTTTCTTAAGTCAACTTGAGTATCTTGCAGAGCTGAGAGATTTTCAGGGACAAAATTAGCTCTATGAATTGGTCTGACAATAGTTGAAGTTTTGGATTTAAGAGATTTCCTAAGGATACTTTCTGGATTATCAACTATTTCAGGAGGATTTGGGTCTGGATATGCTCTAGTATGAATTATTATAGAAGCCACTATGTGGAATTTTTAGACCCAATAATGAGAAAATTTCAGCCAAATATGACAGTCTTCAAGAGGCTAACTAATATTTTTCAAAGAAAACTCCATTCTTAGAGTCTTATTAACTGGGTTTAAATGATGTTTGAAAGATAAAAGGGTTTCCCAGTGGAGTCTTAGGAAAAACCAGTGGGGTCAGCAGGCCTACTGAATACCAATGGAGTCGCCAGGTGAAGGATTTTTACTCGTTTTCAAGGTTTGATTGTTGTTCAACATCAAAAATCCATAATAACCAGTCTTGGTGAGACTTGTTTCATTTAAAAATAGGGGTTATTTGAGTTGTGAAGTTATATATTACTCAATATTGTTTTGTCCCCAGTATGGTCGCCACTATGTTAGGTCTCTGTAGTTTGCAAGATTGGCAAGAACAAACGCTGCAGAGCCTACATCAAAACCACTTTGGAATCCTAGGATCTAGCCCTCCTAGATTCAGAAAGGGATCTCTCTATATCAGTGTTTTCAAAATATATGATATTTATGCTTTGTTTATGATATTAGGCTAGTTATGGAGTACACGGGTTTTGTTTGTTTTTGGTTAGGTGGGATATCATCAAAATGAAGGAAGTCTTTTGAATGGTGAAGGTATGAGCAGGTTGAAAGAATGGTTCAGCTGATAGGATAGGAAATAAATAGTATCAATCCATTGTGCTATGGAGTCATAAAGGATTTAATTAGACAACAAGTTTCAAGAATGGTCTATGGGGCAAGTCATATATATCAAAGGATATTTTAATATTGAATTATGGTATGAAACATCAAGAAATGTGGTGAAAGAAGCAAACATAAAAACAAAGGGCAACCTAAGATTAGGTAAGGACTTTGAACCTATCCTGCTTTTGACATACTCTCAAGGGAAAACAAAGAATAGCCTAAGATCAAATAAAGACTTTTAACTTAGCCTGCTTTCAGCATATTCTCAAGGAATAACATTTTAAAACAAAGAATAGCTTAAGATCAAATAAGGACTTTTAACCTAGTCTGCTTTCAACATATTCTCAAAGGAAAACATTCAAGATAAACATAAAAAGTAGCCTAAGATCAGGTAAGAACTTTGAATCTAGCCTGCTTTTGGAATACTTTTAGGGAAACTTTCAAAGACAATATCTCAAGTTATACTCAGGGAACATGGGCTTACCAACACTTCACTTGTTATACTCTATTGAATTACCATTGAAACAAAATTAGAAGCAAACATTAAGATAAATATTTATTAGTGAGAAATAGGGTACTATTAAAGTAAATCCTAATCTATATTTGTTGTTCTTTATCAGAGAAAATGGAAAGTATGGAAAACATAATAAAAATAACAATTACAGTCAGAAACACATCACCATTGACATAGACCAAGATCCCATAAATAAACTTGTATATTTGATGTTCAAACCAGTTACAATCTTCAAGTCTAGTAGGTCTTTACAGCTTCAAACTTCTCATCTCAGCCTATTTTTCTTCAATTACAAATAGAGCTTCAATAGCCTTAGTAACTATTTACACTTGATAAGTATTCAACAACCAACAATAATACTAGGCTCCTCACATGATATTTATAGGCGAATTGAGGAGGTGGAGTGAAAGAAAGGGTTATTTGTTTCAATTAATACAGAGTAATTGCTTCTCGGCCTTTGGGAGGCCTAAGGGAGAAGATATCATATGTTTTAACTCTGTTTTAATTAATTTTACATTAACTCCATCAACTTTAGTCACTTTTGTTGACTTTGGAGGCTTTTGGTAGGCTGGAAATTACTTCTGAGCTGTCTTTGGAAAATATCTCTAACTGTGCATTAACTTTGCATTCTTTTGAGGAAATAAGCCTGTAGGTGGAATTTATGAGAATTAATTGCCTCAGTGATGTGGCATTTGGAGGCTTTCTTTGTTGATTTGTGTTGATTTGGCACTTTGAAATTTAATTAGGCCTTTGATTTGGCTTTTAGGCCTTCTTATCATCTTCGGGGTTTTTGTCTTTTCTACTAACTGTATTAACCTTTAATCCCTTTTTCCTTTGGTTTTTTTCCTTTATTTATTTCTTTAATCACTGCGCTTTATCCATACTTTGCTTGGTTTTATCCTTTAACCTTTTGTCTCTTTCACTGTGCTTTTCCTTTTGTTGTTGTGGACAGGTGGCTTTAACGCGTGGGGGGTTTGATTTGAATAACCAATGTTTATGCAACATTGATTAAAAAACCTAGATTTTACACCTGGGAAGCTCCCTTTCTGCATTAATTAGGCTTCAGAGATGGTGACCTTCAGCCCTGTCCCTTTATGGACTGTGAGAAGGGTTTCCACTTTAAAAGCCGCCATCAAACCTGCATAAAACAAAAAAACCATTATATAAAACCCTGCGGCATTGGATAAACTGCTCGCAGAGGCTGGCGAAGGGCGGGAGGAGCAGTAAGGAGGGGAAACAACATGCAGGAGGATATTCCATGGAGAAATCTGTGAAAACGGGGTTCAAATGTGAATTTGGCATGAAACTGTGGATTAGTGGTTTTTAGAAAATCGTCGGCGGTTTTCGCGCAACATCCAAGTAGTAAACGGTTTTGCGCATTTTGAACGCGATACCATACAGGGCGCAACACCTATACCTTATGAAACCAGCATTTTCGCATGGAATTGGGTGGTTAAACCCTGACAGCAAAAGTTATGCGAAATTGAACGTGGGACGTTGGATCTGTGGGTGTAGATCCAACGGCCACAGGGGAACGTGATAGTGGAAAGGTGCATGAGTGAGGATTGTAGTGGGAGCTAGGTGTCAAGAGGGGATTTAGGGATAGTTATATGGGTGGAAGGTAGGGCTTGGCTGACATCAGCTTTTTTTTTTGGGTAGCGGGTTTGGTTGATCGATGGGGTTGGATGTCGGGTTAAACAGGAACCGTTAGATCAATAAGATCTACGGTGTAGATTGATTGCGAGGGTAGCCCAAAGGATGAGAGGGGAGGTGTGATGACCGTTAGATCAATGATATCAATGGTCATGATCGCCCAAGGGAAAAATATAGCACGGAGGAAAAAGGCGAGGAAAGGTAGGGTGATTTAGCACCGCTGGATCGGACTGATCTACGGCCAGGATTGATGCGGGATTTTCCAAGTAGGGTGGGGGAAATACAAAGGGAAATTCATTTTACAAGGGGCACGGGGTAAATAAAGGGTAAGGGAAGGCCCTGGGAAGTGGTCCCGTGGGGAGATAAGGTGACCAGGAGTGGAGGAAAAGGGGCTAGCGACTAAGGATCTAGCGCCAGGTTATGGACGATGGGTCATATGACATAGAAAGAGCTGGGGGCTAAGCCAAAAGGGGCTAAAAACCCAAATTTTTAATTATGAGTGGGAAAAGGCCTAAATGAGGCTTTTTGGGGTGTTTTTTAGTGTTTTTTAAGGTTCCGGTAGGAAAAAAGGGATATTTTAAACCATAAAAAAAGGATTTTTCATAAGTTTAAAAGAGATTTTTGAAGGTTTTTCAGGAAAATGAAGGGTAAATGAGAAGAATAAAAGGGTGTTTTCAGAGGAAAATGGAGGATAAATAAAAGGGAAAAATGAATGAAATAGGTTTAGAAAATGATGGGAAATTGCCTAAAAACAGTTTCTTTTGATATCAGCAGGTTTGCTTGGTGGATTTTTTGAATGGAACAACAGTGAAGATTACTCTTAAGTTAGAAAGCACCAGAAGGCTTCAAGACTGAGAAATTTTCTATGAAAATAATCTCTTGAAGGCTCAAGACCTATTTTAGCCATCATTTGCTATGACAAAAATTTACTGATGGCTAACAGGTTACATATCGAGTTTGTCTCATTTCAACTTGCCTTGGTCATCCTTCCATCCCTTTATAACTTTCATCAGGTCTATATGTTTCTTTGTAAAGATTTGGACAAAAGCTTTGTCATAATTCTGTTGTGGCATGGGTAAGTGGTACATTGTCCTCAAATATTCTGCAGTGAATGATCTAATATTCTCCAACTTTGAATTCTGAAATATCCTATCAGCTATGTTAAGCTGGTCATTTACCCACTTTACCATATCTGTGTAGGGGAGAATCTTCGGCCTCGTAGCTACTTTGTAAAGAAATTAGCATGCAACATCTAAGTAAGATGGGTCTGAGGGAACTGACGCCTCTGCTGTAGAAATTTTGACTATAACCCTTGGTTGTTCAACCTCGAAGAGTTGGTACATTTATTCCCATGACTAACTGCCGCAATCATTGTTGCAAGTCGTATCTTAGAATAATGGAGACATGTCTAAGTCTTCAACAACGAATGTTTGGGCAATTTCCTTTCCTTTCTTTGTCATTCCAATTATCCTTACTCCATTAGGCAGTTTCCTGAATTCAAGTGAACAGATAAAACTTAGATCTAAGATGAATGGAGAGAAGGATAGAATTAAAACAATATAGTAAAAAATTTGGTGCTCAATCATTCAAAACACGCTCGAAGAAGATATCAATCTTTCAAACCTTACTCCCATTAAATGTCGTTAATCACCCATAATTCTTCGTATCAAATCTCTTACACACCTTTACGTAATATGTCTATTATATCAATTTAAGACGTTAGATCTTATATTCGATTGATTAGATATGAAATATTTTGCGCACTTGAGTAATAAGTATCAATATCGCATATCGCAACTCTAAATCGTTACCATTAGTTATGTTTTCTGCCACCGATGAATTTCGTGAAATGCGATCTGTGCAAATCGTAGCTCGTAATTTTTATATGGTAATAAAACTTACATTTGGTAATTCGTTGTGAAATTCGAAGGGCAATAAGGAATCATGCTGATGCCTTTTATCGAATTTTTGGAGTTTTATAATTCTTGATTTTATTGATTCGTCAAGTCTGATCCATCACAATATTTACCGAATTGCCATAAGTTGATTGTTTTTAGAAGGCGTGATGTGATTTCTTTTAAAGGGGGTTTAAAGAATTTGTAACATGAATTTTATATCACTCAAAAAAGGTTGTAGTGCATATCATAGCTTGCAATACTTTATTATGTTTTAACTTATTCACTTGTAAGTTATGTGATTTGCGATGAGCGTTAAGGAATCAAAGCGAAAAGGGAAAGAAAACTTTATTTCCTAAAGTTTTATACTTAGGCTAAGATCAAATCAAGCTTATAAATTCCTATTTATTTTTAAAGGTTCCTCATTTATTGAAAATAAATGGGGGGTGTTGTATAGTACAACAGGTTATGAACAAGATTCTTTAAATTTGTTATCTTACCACTGGTTTTAGCCTTGGGGGAGATCGGCTCTACAAACTCTCCCCTGAACAAAAATTGTTCCCATGTTCTATTTATCTTCTTCAAATGATCCACAACCATCATTTTGATGAGGACTTTATGAAAAACAGAGTGGGAAGGTGACTTTGGCCTAGATCGGATCTTAGTAGACATATTTCTCAAACTAATCAATAAAAAATATGGCATATTCATACGCACTTTCCCATAAATGTGTGTGAGGAACTTAAAATGGTACATACCCATTATGTGGTAATGTCCTTCACAGGTGAAATATATCTTAATGAAATTCAGGGTCTCATGTCAGTATTTTTTAAGCCAGAACCTCTGCATACTTAACCGCGAGGGTTTATCTTTGTGCTTGTCTTTGAGAAAATATGAAATATAAATAACTGCCATGGTTTGGTTATTAAGCCATCGGTATCCATCGAATGGGAGGCATGTAGCCTTTAAAATTTTGTAGCATCTGAAATTCAGTCCTCTTTGACTAGGAAGGAAATGTTGGTGATGCTAACAATTTTTCCATCGAAGCCCTCTGCAAAAGCTGTTAGGATATTCTAACACATTGGAAATAGTTAAGAATAACTTAGTCTACTGTAGAGTTAGGTAAAGTGTGTTTCTTTAATATGTACATTTGTAACTTATAATCTAACAGTCACGATTTGTAGTGATCTGACTGTTCACTCTCTCCTTGGTATTAACAGCACATAATATGTGGCTTAACACCTCATTGGTCCATGATCTCTATTTAAAGAGCATGGAGGGTCATTTTTCCAGTAACTGTTTATCAGAGAAACATATGTAACTTTTCCTTTTATATTAATAAATTTCCTGAAGTGGTCGCGTTGGCTCAGGCCGTGGACTATTTCCCTCTTTGAGGATTTTAACCACATGATAATACTACTGTATTGATTTGTGATCTGTTTGTGAGTGGTGACCTTTGGTTTTTGATATACGGAACTTACCCTGTAAATTCCTACATGGTATCAGAGCTATTTTGAGGGCCGCATCCGTTGTTGATCCAAATCCGAAGCCGGTTCAACTGCATGTGACTGTTGTTTTCTAGATCTAGTATTTTTGAACATTTTCGAGCCGAGAGAACTGTGCTATTGTGTCTGGAGTGTCTGTTACAGTGAGGAATACATTTCGTTTCATGCGAAAAGGTTTTTGGTTGCCCAATTTATGTCAGTTTAGATCTGGACGTATAAAGTATATGTTTTGCAGTTATATTTGTTAATAGTTCTACTTATCTCGGTTCCCTCTGTTTATTTTGGTTTTACGTTTTATTTATTTTCTGGATCTATACCCTCTTCTCTGTGTATGCTCTTTTCTCTGCCTTGTGTGCGATCTCGGCAAATCAGAAACAGGAGGAAGGGATTTTTTTTGCTACGTATGCTCTTTCCCCGCATCTTTGTGCGATCTCGGGAAATCAGAAATAGTGAAAAAATAGATAGTTGTCGATTAAGCTAACCAAAAATCTAACATTCTACCATAAGGCTTGCATTTTTTTTTTTTTTCTCGGATTTTTTGTGTTTTTTTTGTAGGAAAAAGCATGCACACCGAAGACTAAAAAAAAAAAAAACCCTTCCTCCTTTCAAACAATTACATAATCCTTTTACTATCTCACTTGGTGATAAGTTATTTTATGAGAATAGAGGTCTTGGGTTCAAGTCCCTTTCTCAAGCTTCTTTTGTAAAAAAAAAATTATAAAAGGGGCAGGATTTTTTTTTAAGTGGAACTTCATCATCAAATTTCAAACCGTTCTCGTAACTATTCGGCATCTACAACTCAGTTTTTTCAAAAAAACATAACTTCTTCATCCGGAAGCCATTTTTCAAGCCGTTTTTTTTAAATCAGCCTAATTTTCCGAGATATTTCCAATGGAGCAGTTAGTTTCAGCTTTTTTCAGCTTCATTTTTTTCAAAAATGGAAATTGCATGCTCAATTATTCTTAATAGCACCAATTATTTCCAATGGCTACCTCACATGGTAGATATACTTAGAAGTAAAGGGCTTTATAGAATAGCCACAGGACAAGAAAATAAACCTTCCGATGATGATAAAGTTGCTAAATCAGAAAATAAACAAGATCAAGAACGAGGGTTGATAGGAATGTTCATTTCTCAAGTTCGTCGATTTCATATCCTTGACATTGACACCCCTCATGAAGCCCTGGAAAAGCTAAATATTGTCTTTGGAATTCAAAATCAAATCAGGGCCCACTAGCTTGAAAATGATTTTCTTACTTTGGACCCCAATAATTTCTCCTCTATTGAAGTTTTTTGGTCCAAATTCAAGACCCTTAGACTTCTTTTAGAAGGTTGTAAGGTCAAAAAGGAAGATGGTAGCCTTATCTATTTCAGTCTTGCTAAGCTTGGCCCTACATACTCTGTATTTGTTTCCACCTTCCATTCCACTAGAGAAGCCATCATTTCTTCAGGAACCACCTACATGAACCCCTTTTTTCATGTCTTTTGCGATTCTTTGATAGGAGAACAAGAAAAACTCTTACACCTTGGTCTTATCACTTTTGGAAATGCTTCTAATAAATCCCTAGAAACCCAACAACAATCATATCAAAAGAATCCCAAGAAGCAGTATCCTAAAAAGTATGGTTTGAAACCAAAAAAGGGTCCTGAGCAATTTCAGCCACAAACTGAAAAAGTAACTCACCAAAATGATAAGGCAAATAAGAACAAAGGGAAGAAGACAAATAGAGATTGCAACTTTTGTAATCATAATGGACATATAGAGTCCCAATTTTTTAAGAAGATGGAAGCCTTAGAAGAAACAATGAAGAAGCACGACATCAATTTGGAGCACTCTTCACTTTCATCTTCAAGAATGACACTTTATGCTTGTGGTTGTCAAGAATCAAGATTTGGTTATGCATTAATTGTATCTTCTTCTTCTCATTCTCATGAGTGGCTCATTTATTATGGATCTTCTTACCACATGGCCAAAAATAAAGCCATGTTTTCTTCTTTAAATGATTGTAACACCAAACATATTTATGTTGGTGATGATAAATCTCTTAATGTTGTAGGATTTGGAACCATTCATCTAGATAATATTCAGTTTAATGATGTACTATGTGTTCCTACCTTATCATGCAACCTTCTCTCTGTTTATCAGATAACTCCTTGAGGTGAAGGCAAAATAGTAGAATTCTCACCTCATAATGTTGTAATCAAGGACCTCAAATATCCTAGAAATATTTTAGCTACTGGCATTGCTGATGATTCCACAAGGTTGTATAAGTTTGAAAACTTTGGGTCATCATGTCTTCCTCCATTTTTGTTGCTCATAATGACGAAGTGAGAAAACTTTGGCATGAGCGATTTGGCCACTTAAACTATCGCTCTCTTCAAACTCTATGTAAATAAAATATGGTGATAGGTCTAACTATGGTATCTTCTCGAAATGGTGTTTGCTCCAGATGTGTACTCAGAAAACATCATCGAGATAGTTTTGACAAACGTGCCTCTTGGCATGCTTCAGCCCCTTTGTAGCTTGTGCACAGTGATTTATGTGGTCCACTTCCTGTTGTCTCTTTCTCTAGTTGCAAGTACTTCTTAAATTTCATTGATGATTTTTCTAGACGCACTTGGATATACTTCTTAAAACTCAAGGGTGAAGTTTTTAACATGTTCTTGGCCTTTAAGGCCTTTGTTAAGAAACAATCTGGACATCAAATTCTCAATTTAAGATCAGACAATGGAGGATAATATGTTAACTGAAAATTTATCAACTTATGCACTGAGCATGGAATTCAATTGCGACATATTGTTCCATATACTCCACAAAAAAATGGTGTAGCTGAAAGGAAGAATCGCACCTTAAAAGAAATGGCTAATTGCATGCTTCAATCTAAAGGACTTAGTCTCAATTTTTGGGCAGAAGCAATTAACTGTGAAAATTACATAGTAAATCACACTACTACTAAGGTTTTAAAGAATATAACTCCAAAAGAATCTTGGAGCTCAATCAAACCAAATGTAAGTCACTTTCGTGTTTTTGGAAGTGATGCTTGGGCCCATATTCCAGATGCGAAACATAAAGCCTTAGAACATAAGAGTGAAAAATGCATTTTGTTGGATATTCTGAAGATGCTAAAGGATATATACTTCTTCAACCAAAATCCAAAAATATAATCATTAGAAGAGATGTAAAATTTGATGAAAAAATATCACCCTGCAAGCCTAATTTTGCAAGTGTGCCACCTTTGGCTTGCGAGCCTGATTCGACATATGTGCCACCTCTCTCTCTCTCTCTCTCTCTCTCTCTCTCTCTCTCTCTCTCTCTCTCTCTCTCTCTCTCTTCTATTTTTGATAGAATTCCTTCTAGTTCATATGACGACAATGAGGATTAAAATCCTCCTCCACCTCTTGAAATTATTCCTTTTACTCCACAACTTCCAAGATGGGTCTGCTCTACTCGAGATGCAGCGGGTTCTCTTGCAGGTGACCCTGCCGATCAACAACGTACACGTTCTCAATTCGAAAGAGCCTCTTCCTTATTGGCTCAAGTTCCAGAAAATCCTGATCCAGAAACCTTTGAAGAAGCCTCTGGTCATCCAGATTGGGATGAAGCTATGAATGAAGAATATCATTTCTTATTGGCGAACGATACTTGGGATCTTGTTCCTCTTCCAAAAGGAAAAAAACTTGTCAGATGCAGATGGGTTTACAAAACAAATTTTGGACCAGATGGAAAAGTGGATAGACATAAAGATCGTCTTGTTAGTAAAGTATTTTCACAAGCTGAAGGCATTGACTCTACTGAAACCTTCTCCCCTATTGCCAAAATTAATTCTATCCGCCTTGTTCTTTCCGTTGCTGCCTCTTTTAACTGGGAATTCCATCAGATGGATGTTAAATCCGCCTTCTATCATGGAGATTTTCATGAATAAATCTACATGGAAAAACCCCCTGGATTATCCAAAATGACTCTAGCCATGTTTGTCACCTTATGAAGTCTCTCTATGGTCTCAACAAGCTCCTCAGGCTTGGTATGCGAAAATGGATAGATTTCTATTAGATAATGGATTTTCTAGGTGTCATTCTGATAACACTGTCCACACCAAGAGAGTGGGTAAGTCCTTCACCATCCTTGTTCTTTATGTTGATGATCTTATCCTTACTGGTAGTGATCCTAACCATATAAACCATGTGAAGTCTAGCCTCAAAAATAAGTTTGAAATGACAGAATTAGAACACTTGCATTATTTCCTTAGTCTTCAAGTCTTGCAATCCGAAGAAGGTATTACCCTCTCTCAGTCCAAGTATTCCCGTGATCTTCTACACCAATTTCACATGGAAGACTATAAGTCAGCCCCTTCTCCCTTTCAGTTTGTAGTCAAGCTTTCAGTCACTTGTACTACCCTTAAATTTGATGCTACCTTATACCATCAACTTGTTAGTAAACTTTTGTATCTAACCCATACCCGTCCAGACCTTTCCTTTGTCATTGGTCTTGTCGCTTGGTTTATGCACCAACCTCATGAAATTCACTGGAAATCAGCTAAAATAATACTTTGATATATTCAAGTACAGTTCAGTTTGGGGTTCATTACAGTGTAGGAGCATCTCCATTGTTGATTGGTTTCACTAATTCTGATTGGGCTGGTGACCCTGATGATTGAGAGTCTACTAGAGGCTATGTATTCACTCTTGGTTCGGGACCTATTACATGGTCTTGTAAGAAACAAAGTGTCATCTCTCTTTCTTCAGAAAAAGTAGAGTATCGTGGTGCAGTTGAAGCCAGAAAGGAAGCCATGTGGCTTCACCAAATCCTATCTGAATTTGGTCTTCATCAGCAACATCCAACTACACTTTGGTGTGATAATCAGAGTGCCATTCAGCTATGTAAAGATCCAGTTCAACATCAATGTATGAAACACATTGAGCTCCACATACACTTCATTAAAAAGCTCATTCATGATCGTTTTCTTGCAATGCAGTATTGTCCAACCAATGATCAAGTAGTCAATATCTTTACAAAGGCTCTCACAGAAGTGAAGTTTACCAAACTTCGATCCATGCTTGGAGTTCAGGAAATTTATCATTAAGGGGGGATAGGCTCTAATGCCTCCTTCCTTCTCCTATTGTGTCACCTTTGTAAATCCTTCAATCCTATCCCAATTTCTTCTTAAGGGGGGATGTTAGGGTATTTCGACACATAGGAAATAGGCTCCTTTTGTGTCACCTTTGTAAATCCTTCAATCCTATCCCAATTTTTTCTTAAGGGGGGATGTTAGGATATTCCGACACATAGGAAATAGTTAAGAATAGCTTAGTCTAGTGTATAGTTAGGTAAAGTGTGTTTCTTTACTATGTACATTTGTAACTTATAATCTGACGGTCACGATTTTTAGTGATCTGATGGTTCGCTCTCTCCTCGGTATTAACGACACTTGATCCGTGGCTTTGCACCTGATTGGTCCATGATCTCTATTTAAAGAGCATGGAGGGTCATTTTTTCGGTAACCATTTATGATAGAAACATATGTAACTTTTCTTTTTATATTAATAAATTGCCTGAAGTGGTTGTGTTGGCTTAGGCCATGGATTGTTTCCCTCTTCGAGGGTTTTAACCATGTGATAATACTGGTGTACTAATTTTTGATCTGTTTGTGAGCGGTGACCTTTGGTTTTTGATCAAAGAAACTTACCTTGTAAATTCATACAAAATCTTGAGCTGCTCCATTATGCTAATCATCACATTTGAAACAAAACTCTTCCCATCATGCTCGTCGAAATTTTTCCTAGAGTTTTGGGATGGCTTCAAGGATCTCAAGGACTTTTGGCTCTCATTTGTGAAAACAACCATCCTTCCCCATGATTGCTAACAATAGGCCACAAAATATGTGGATAAAGCTAAAATGGCAGTGCAGATATTTGGAAATGAAATGAAGTGCATGAACCTTCTATGTTGTGAAGAACTTTATTTGTTGACTGTTCGGTTGGAATGATAATGAAATATATGCCTTATACATTAATCATCACATTCTTTGCCCACTTGTAATGAATTCATAATGACTAGATGATATAGATTAGGAGAAGATCATATCGACTGTCAGCCTAGTACCCCGCACCAATCATTGAATCATGGCATTGATGTTTGTTTTGTTAGTGCCAACTATCGTTGGATAATAGGTTGTGCTAATCATTAATTTGGTAGTCCCTTCATTTTAGCAAATGGACCATATCATTGTCCTTTTATTTTCCAATGATTCCCTTTATTTATTTTTTGAACCATTGCTCACAAATTAATTTCTAGTGCTTTCAAAACTTTTTAAAGAAAAAATTTAAACAACTGTTTCATGTTCCTGAAGTTTTAATCTCAAATCTCAAATTTTCATAAAAAATGGCTCCAATGGGGAATTTTTCACCTGAGGAGGTAGAAAAGAACACTCATAGACCATATTCCTAGTATAACATGATTAGGAACTTTGAACAGTAAAACTAAAAAAACTTAAGTACAAATGTTTGACTTATTGGAAATACAAAATGACTTCAAGCTAATGGGAAAAAAATGATTTTTCCCAAATTTATGTAAATACAAACTTTGAATACTGAAATAAAATACTATTTTCACACTCTAACAAACCTTTATTATAATATTAGGACCTGCTCTTTTGGCTTCAAATTATTCAAAATTCTATCCAAACCTGCAATTTTTCCAAAGTAAAATGGATATATAAAATGAAATGATGAAAATATCACTTTTCAAGGGATATAATGCTTAAGAAAATGTAAATTTACTGGACCTCCAGGCAGAAATTCACCTTTCAAGTCTTGTAGAATGAAGGTATTATTGCCATGAAATGTAGAAATACGATAAGGGCCCTTCCAGATATGGTCAAATTTACCATGTTTTCCTTTATCTTCAATTATAGCATCCCATTTGAGAACTTTATCAAGAACTATAAAATTATCCTCATTGGTGTTCTTGTAAAAAACATTTTTCATCTTTGTTTGAAAAAAAATGAGCCTAATCATACACCTTCTCTCTCATTTCTTGAGCTTCAATAAGCTTATTTATCTTTCTTTGAATATTATTGGGACCTTCCTCTTGTTCCTGCAAATACTTTGTGACTGGTATCCCAAGTGAAACCAGAAAGGTTGCTTTTGTGCCATATACTAGCTGGAAAGGTGTAGTCCCAATTGATCTCTTAGTATTGATCATGTCTGGCCATAATGAAAATTTGAGTTTTGCATTCCAATTTCTTGATTATCCTCCAGCAATTTCTTGATTATCCTCACCAAACTTTTATTTGAAGATTCTACCATTCCATTACCCCGAGGGTAATAAGCTAGGGAATGAATAAGAGCTATATTATAATCATCACAAAATTTAATAATTCTCTTAGACTTGAAAGCTTGTGCATTATCAATTATAATTCTTCTTGGGGTACCAAATCTAGAAAGGATATTTTCTAAAAAATGAATAACAACAATGTCAGTAGCTTTCTCGGTCAGAAAAGTTTCAATCCACTTTGTGAAATACTATGTTCCTATTAAAATCCATTTGTGATGTCTCAGGGATGTTGGGTGAATTTATCTAATAAAATCAAGAACCCACTGTTGAAATGGTGCTTCTACATAAATGGGTTTTAAGGGTAAAGATAGCAGTTTGGATTTTCCTTCAAAGACTTGACATTTGTGACAGACTAAAGCCTCTTTACGAACATCTGAAAAAAATGTAGGCCAATAAAATCTTGATCTTAGAATCTTATTGACAATGGCCTTCTAATAATTATGCCCCCCCCCCTCCTGCCCCCCACACACATCCTAATGGAACCCCTTCATCACTTATTTTGCTTCATCTTCAAATAAATAGTTTAGGAGTATACCTTCCAGGTCCTTCCAAAACAAATACCCATCCAAAATACAAAATTTTACAACTTTTAGTTCTAAAAATTTGGCTCAAGTTTTACTAGTTCCAAGTGGAGCTTGTAAATTCTCCAACACATAAACACCATCATTGTACCATGAACTAGTTTTTAACTTTTTAGACGTCAGAATATTTTTTATATCATCAACATCATCTGGGAGTTCTAAAACAAATTTTATTCCAAGGGTGTTACAATTTGTTTCAGTTATCAGTTTTTCCAGACCTTGACCTTTAATAAACTTGGTTGGATTTATTTCCAAGTCATATTTCAACAAATCTTCTATCCAGTTCCCCCTTTTTCCATCAATGTCTGGTTGAATTAAATATCTTTGATCACATCGTTGGACACATAAACAATAATATGATAATGTAGCACATAAAATTTGAAATCATTTAATTCCTTTACCAATGCATAGGAATGTTTCTATATGATGTCATACTTCGGCTTAGAGTCTCTCAATTCCTTTTTGAAAAAGGATATGGGTTGTTCATAACCATCTGCATTATTTTGAAGTAAAATTCGTGAAATTGTATGATCAAAAGCAAAGGAGAAAACTAAAAACTCATTTGAAAATTTTGGGCTAAATAATACATGGGATTGAGTTAGAGCACCTTTAATTCCTTAAATAGATTAATTAGCTGAGGTTGTCCACTTAATTTCATTGTCTTTCTTCAACATATTAGTATTCATATTTAAAAATTCAGCAAAATTACTAATGAATCTTCTCAAAAAGTTTACCTTACCAAGAAAGTATTTTATTTCTTATTTACTCCTTGGAAATTAGATTTTATGTATGGCTTTCACTCTGTTGGGGTCAATTTGATTACCATATTTGGACACCATATTCCAGAACAAATTTCCCTCTTTCATAGCAAAATTTGACTTTTTCGAATTCAAGGAGATACAATTTTTTTTTCGTTTTGAAAAAACATGTCTAAGTGTTTCAAATGATCAACTTCAGATTTAGAATAAAATGTTATGTCATCCAAATAAACCACAACAAACTTATATTTTTCCTGGGCAAATGCTATGTCCATTTCCCTCTAAAATTTAGCGACAAATTTCATTCAACCGAAAGGCATATTTAAGTAAATAGAAGTGCCCCAAGGAGTTGTAAAGGCGGTCTTATATTGGTCCTTTGGATGCACTAAAATTTTCTTGTACCCTGAAAAACCGTCTAGCATAGAAATCCTCTCAACTCCAACTACACTATGTAGTATATGCTCCATTTTAGGTAGGGGGTAATTTCCTTTCAAAGAAACCTTATTTAGATTTTCAAAATATACACACAACTTGACTTCTCTACTCTTCTTTCTTAGTGGAACAATATTAGAAATCCATTGAGAAAATATTAGTGGCACAATTATCTTGGCAGAAATAAATGTTTTCATCTCTTTCTCTATTAATGGCAGCAACCTTGGATAAATCCTTCTAAGCTATTGTTTCAAATATTTATCATTGACTTTTAGTGGGATAGTATGTTGAATGATTTATTTTTCATACACCTTTAAATCCTCATATCTCCAAGCAAACACATTTAAAAATTCTCTCAATAATTTTACATACTCTTGTTTTTGCTCTTCATTTAAAGAATTATAAACTTTGACAAATTTAGGATTTGTTTATGTTCCCAAATTACAATCTTGCAGCTCACTGTCAACATGCAAAATCCTAGGCTTAACACAAACATAATTATCATGAAATATCCTTTCTAAAGGAACTAAACCTTTGAGAATAAGATTATTCCTTAACTGAATAATATTTTGTCCAGCTATAGTATTCAGAAAATCATTTCAACCTGCATCCAAGTCTGTCATAACAACTTCGTCTTCATCAGGACGTGTACTTGCAAACTCATCATACATTTCTAAAACCCTTTGATTTTTTGGCCATATTAAAAAAAATTCTAGTGCTTGATATTGTTTGGAATAGATTTCCTATGTTTGAAATTTATTTCATACTTCCTTATTAAATAATAGGAATTTTAAAGGCACTGGAAGTAGCAGCTACAGACTCTGCTATGCCATTTTATTCTCTGGAAACAACATAAATTTTATGTTTTAAAAATAAATTATGAAACAGGTCCCATACCTCATTTCAATAATCTCTCATCCTTGGATGTTTAGTTTTATATGTACCATTTACTTGCTTCACAACCAACTCAAAGTCTCCTAAGAGACAAATTATTTTTTCTTTCTATTGTCTAAGGATATTCAATCCAATAATCAAAGGGCTCATACTCTTCAAATTTTTTGGTGCATTTAAAATACAATTTGAAGGAGTGTAATTGACTACTGCAATATGGAGGAATGATCCAAATACATGCCCCTAAACCATCCTTACAACTGGAACCATCAAAATGCATGTTCCATATCCCATTATCCTCAACTATTTGTACTTCTTATTCATGAACTTTATCTTCTCGATTTGTTTTTGTTTCTCTTATTCAAAGTGCAAACCATTATAGAAAATTGTAGAACCAAGGTCAATGTCAACTGCATAAATAGGATGGTTTTCAAGTTGGTTTTGAATGCTAACCATATATTCCATCTGAATCTCCATGTACAACCTTCTTTGTTGATATGAAATTAAAATTGAAGGTATCATGTAAAATTTTGCAAGCTAGCTTATGTCTTATGCACAATGGATCGAAATTGCAAAAGAACACAAACTAAGTTAATTTTTTCAGCTTTAAAAAGTAAAAAATAAACACGGGCAACATCACAATACATCTATTTGATGATGGAGTTCACCCCTCATGGGCTATGTCTTTGGGTCCAGCTTCCAATAGTGGACCTTTATATCATATGCTCAAATTTGTAATACATCAACATATAATGCTCAAATTTCAAAAATAGCACTGCCATTGTGTCTAGAACACCCAAAAACCCCTTGTGTAGGCTCTTCTTGGGAGAAAAAAGGATGAAAAATGGCTAAGTTAGGCCTCCTTCTTCATTTCTATGCTAATTCTTTTGCAAATTCACCCTCCATATAAAATTGGCAACAAAACTCCCCTTTGGCGGACTGGAAAGGAGAAATTTTTGCAATTGTAGGTGGTGGGTTCTGCTCACAAATCTCATTGATTTGGGTGCAAATTTTCGAATATTTAACCAAAAAAAATGGGTCGTGCCCATTTTTCTTCGCCCTCCAGTCAATAATATGGTGCATTTATGATCGTAGGGTGTGGGCCATAGGCCATGTACCCCGTTGGACCCACTGATAGTCATCCATTTGCTAACGGAACTGTGGATTGGGGCACCGGAAGGATACCACGCGCCCCGCCTCTCCTAAACTCTTGTCGGCAATTGTGTGAGGGTGATGTGGTTTGTCACCATAACCTTAGCGCTTAACCATTATTTTTTACCTCCTGAATCATTTTTCGCTGGTTCTAGTGATTACCATGTGCCTTGGGACTAGGTTGTTCGAACGCGCTCGCTGGCCTGACCCTCCCCCCAACCTTCGAACCTATTCACTTTATCAATAATTGTTGCCACCACTGTTAACAAGTCCCAATGATGGTATAAGAGTAATGTGAAGGAATTATTTCATAGAGGTCTCACGGCCAAATGTTGTGGGGTTTTGATCAGTCAAGCCTAACCAATTTTGGTCCAATCTGGGGTACTACGTGGCACCTCGTGGTTGGGTCACGTGTCACCCACTTATTGGCCCAACTATCCAAACCTTATTCACTCGTTGATGTCCAATATCTTAATTCCATGTGTAAACTCAGGATTAAATTCTCTGAAAAACATAATGCCCAGTCATCCTTTTCACATCATTCCCACATCATAGTATGGTATGTCCAATGTAATGTTCCCAACAGGAATTTCTACAACAATGAGAATACCCTAAGGTATTCTAGAGTTGGAGATGCAGAAATATAATTGATAAATAATTTCAAATCACATAACCTTCCATAAAATATGCATCATCAACTTTATACAACGTTTTATAGACCAAAAGGTGGGGAAAAGTGATGATTTAGGCCCTAAAACGTATGTATTCAGAGATCTGCGTAAACATAATATGGGAAAGTGGTTGGATATGATAGCTAGGGTTATAAGAGACTCCCATGTCAAATTTCAGCAAAAACAAAGGCGTTTTTCTATGTTAAACAGTTCCTCCCTTCCTAACTAGGCTAGAAAACCCTGATTTCCCATGACCTGGAGTATGAAAAAATTTACTAAAGCTCAAGAGCATGAAATCCTCAGAAATGAGGTGCTACAACCAGGACAAAAGACTGCATAACCATGACAGCATTATTTTTAGGTCTAAAGCAACAGTTTATTAATTCTTCATATCTAGATCAGATCTGTACATAAAAATTTAGATCCAATACAGATCCATGTACAAGAAAGTATGATCTATACATCCCTCATGGGGTTTTTCCCGAAACATGAAGCACTGGAAGTAGATCTGAGATCTAAGAATGCAGATCTGCAGAATGATTCAGAAATTTCTGAATAATACAAAGGTATAGTAGATCAAATATGAAACAAACATGGATTGGATGGCCAATCCATGGATCACCACAGTGAAAGGAAGAATCCCAACACCAAAGATCTCTCCTCCAAAAAGCAAGCAAAACACCCTGCAGTTGTAGATCTACAAATAACGTTGTCCAGGGAGAGGAACAGTGTTGTATCTTCTGAGAATGGTTTGGCCTGATGCCAAGATGTATATCTGAAGCACAATCAGGTAATGAACTCTTCCAGGAGGTTAAAAGACACACTCACTGAGAAGCGCCACTGCTATCATATATATCTAAGCAGATCTATTCTTCCACTTGCTAAAGCTCACAAGGACAACTCAACCCTCAACAGGAGCAGTGCTATAAATGTAAGGTGAAGCTTGGCCCAAGCCTAATAGTGGACAAGTTAGAATAATTCTCCTTCAAGAGCTGCTCAAGGAAGGAGGTGGGATTCCTGAATAGGAATGCCCAACAAGGGATGTCTAGCAGACAATTCTTTTTGAAATGATAATCTTCAACAACCCTTTCCTTGCTGCCCTCCTCTTCCTTTTATAATATAGGAGTCTTGCCAAACCCTAAACCACCTTGAGTCACTTAACCCTTTTCACATTAGACCCTCCTTCTAGAACTGTGTTGTCCCTCAAAGAGGTTCAATGCATCTAGACTGCGCTGTTTGACTTGGTCAAAGATGACCCACTCTTGTGATTTAGACCCATTCACACCTGCAGGAGTTTACTTAAATAGCCCAGATAGGTCTCTGTTCACGTAGGAATTGATTTATTCTTAGTTTTCAGGAGTTTTACATGTCCTCCTCCACAATTTATTCATCAATCATGAAATGAAAAATAAACAAGGAAAAATAATTGTTCCTATTAGCTGAAGCTAATTTAGGAACATTACATCCAATCAACACTTAAGTTGACTTTTTAACTATTTGTCGAAAGCTTTAGAACGTGATAAATTTCTCATACTATGTCGGATTGAGGTGATTCAAGTGTTAGAATAAAAATTATGAGACCTACGATTTAGCATTGGTTTCAAGATATTTTGAGCACTTTCACTTTTTAGCATATTTTTTATCATGTGGATCGTTCCTCCCCATCGGATGATTTTGGACCACCAAAATTCTTCTTTTACTTAGTAAGTAAGTAAGGGTACAAATCCCTAAGTTTTTTTATCTCAATCCACCTTGCGTTATTTGGATTGGTACCTTTGAGCCCCACTTGAAGATACCCCACATTGCCTATGTGTGAAGTCCTTATCCTCCTGCCAAGAATTGAGCCTTCCTGCAACTCATTTAAATATTAAGGAGAAAATTATTCTATAAATGGAATCTAAACATTCTCTTCTTGATCATCAATCATTGGAGGCTCATACAATCTCAAGTTTTCCACATTCACAAATGAATAAATTTTCATGTATGGTGGAAAATATAATCAGAAATTGTTGTTACCAATCTTCTCTAAGATTTTGAAAGTGCCATATCTAATTGGCTTCATATTTTTACCTTCCCCTTGTAGTATTTCCTTGTTGATGTACAACCAAACTTTATCTCCCACTTTTAAATCATGATCAACTCAATTTTTTTCATGTCTTGCTTTGTACTTGGCTTTGCTTTTCTCTATTTGTTCTTGTACCCTTTGATGCACTAGTTGAATTTGTTCAATGAAATGATTTGATTTGTCCATGTCACTATGTCCATATACTACGATATCTTTACCAAAGATGAAATCCAAAGGATAATTTGGCAAATAACCAAAACAATATTCAAATGGAGATACGTGTGTAGATGAATGCTTGGCACAATTGTAGGCATGTTGGATGTAATGCAAATTCTCATCCCAAAGTTTAGGTTGCTTACCACAATATCCTCGAAGGAGATGCACTACTTTTTTGTTCACTACTTTTGTCTGGTCATCAGTTTGTGGATTAAATTTTGTGCCCTTCTTCAACTTTGTGTCCAAGATTTCCCATAAACTTGACCAAAACTTCCTGAAAAATCGAGAATCTCGATCAAAAATAATAGAAGTGGGTAACCGAAAGTGAACCCATGGATTTTGGAAGAACATATGTGTTTCTTACATGGCATCATCACACATATTTTGTTGAAATGGTTCACAACAACATATAGATAATTGTGACCTTTCCTAGACATTGGTAGTCCCCCAACAAAATCCATAGAAATAATTTCCCAGGGAAGAAAAGGAATAGGAATTCGAGTGTACAAACCCAATTTCTTGGCTTGCTAGTAGCACATATGCAACATCCTTTCACATATCTTGAAATGGTTTCATTCATGTGAGGTCAATAACAATACCTCTAAATTTGAGAAATTGTTTTTCCTACACCAAAGTGGCCAACAATAAGAGAAGTGTGGGCTTCGTTCACCTTGTGGAACACATAACTTGCCAAGATGATACAACAACTCAGTTATGAACATGATAATCCAACTCTTCAACATGATTTCCTTGAATCAAAGTTTCATAAACATCTTTAAAATATTCATCTTCAGCATATTGTTCAATATAACTTTCATGCATGATTGAGTTATGCTTAAGAATAACATATGCATTAACAATAGGCCTTGATAACATATCTGCAACTTTCTTGTATATACCTTTCTTATACCTTATTACCAAACGAAATTGTTGTAGGAATCCCATCCACCTGAAATATCCAGCTTGTTGTAGCTTGGTTTGTGATTGTAAATATTTCAAAGGATGATGGTCAGTATGAAAAATTGTTTGTTTATCCATCAAATAATGCTTCCATTTCTTCATGATTTGTACCAAAGAATACAACTCTTTATCATAAGTTGGACAGTTAATTACTACATTAGTAAATTTTTCATCATGATAACATATTGGCTAACCATGTTGCATAAAAACCTCACCCATAGCATATTCGCTTGCATCGATTTGAATTTAAAATGGTTGCTTAATATTTGGAAGTGTTAGAACCGGTGTTATACTAATTTTCTATTTCAAAGTGTCGAAGGATTTCTCCTGCTTTCCACCCCACTAAAATATTTGTTTCACACTTATCAAAGCATGTAATGGTGCTGCAATGAGTGAGAAGTTAGCGATAAATTTTCTCCAATATTGGGCTACTCCCAAAAAGGTCCTAACTTTTTTTACATTGTCGCGTTTAGGTCAATTCACAATAACATCAAATTTTGAGGGATAAATCTTTAATTCACCCCCTCCTACTGTTGAAGATTGCAACAAGAAACAGTGAAGGAGGCATCCTGAAACATCTTTCCAGATCCTAGTTGGAAAGTGATCACCAAAACTAGGTGGGGGCCACACAGGCTATTTTTGGCGCAAAGTCTATTTTTAGACATATGGATCATGGTCTATGAGTTGCAGGATGCTATTTATGGATGATTGGTCAAGTTGGTAAAAATAGATGGACCTCTATTTTTAGACATTGGGCAAAGTCTATTTTTAGACTGCTAGTCTAAAAATAGATCAGTCGAATATTATTAGCCCTTAATAATATTTGGACTATAAACATTATCTTCTCCTCTTGGAGCACTTCAGTTCGAGCTACGGATGTGGCACATGCAGCTGATAGAAGGAAATACGCTTTTCCTAGGGGTTAGTTGAGCTATTGTATGGTTGACTTCAGTTATAACTCATGTGGCAGAGTTTGGTGGAGTTGATGAGACAGTTGGTGGAGTTGTGTTCGGTTTAACTTAGTTGAACTAGTTGTATTTAGTCTAACTGATAAATACACTAGTGATGAGTGGTGTGAATTAATTATTGATTAATTCACTAATTATTAACTCATAAATCAACTAAAGAATACATCAGTTAACTGCAATGCATGGACAGTTCAGTGGAGACCAGTGTTAGAGGTGGGTGAAAGGGTGAGTCTACTATCAGTTGTGACTATAGTTGTGCATGAGATTTGCACACACATTGATTGAGATTGCCAATGAGGATTGTGCAGTACAAGCCAAGGGGATTTGAACTTGTATCTATTCATTCTTCATATTGGATTGCTCAGTAGAGGCAGGCATACAGGTGGAGCATATTGGAGCATGTGATATGTATTATCTGAGCTTGTTTTGTGTGTAGCATATGAGATAGTGCTGAGAGCTGTGAGGAGCTTTGTGCTATGTATTGTTACATGTTCTCTATCATTATAATATACAGATAGTTGGGGGTTTTTAGCTCTAAGCTTTCCCCATTACATACTGTGTTATATGTGTGCTTGATTATGTTTTAATGTGCGCATGCGACTGCTTCTATTTCCGCAAATTGATGATCAATTGTAGAAGAGGTTATGTATTATGCATGAAGTTTAAATAGTGTGTAATTAGGATAATCTCGGTGAATAATTCAGCTATTATTCAAATTTCTACACCTACAATATGACCCAAATAAACCAAAGAGGTTTTCCCAAATTCACATTTAGACATATTCAAATACAAATTTTCCTCTTTCAAGACATCTAGAACTTACTTCACATGCTTGACATGCTCTTCAAGAGTCTTACTAAAAATCAAAATATCATCTAAGTATACTATGAAAAAATCATCAAGGAATGGTTGCAAAACATCATTCTTAACTCTCATGAATGCGACAGGTGCATTACAAAGCCCAAACGCCATAACCAACCATTTAAATAAACCTTGTTTTTTCTTAAAATAAGTTTTTCCAAATATCATCTTCTACAATCCCTTTTTGATGATAACCACTTCTCAAATCAAAATTAGTAAAGTAAACAACTTCCTTTAACTAATATAGAAAATCATCAATGTGAGGAAGAGGATAACAATTATTTATTGTGATATTGTTCAAAGCTCCAAAATCCACACACATGTGCCACGTACCATCTTTCTTTGGAACCAAGACAATAGGATACACACAAGAATATGTGCTAGACCTGATGGCCCCTTTGTCAAGAAACTCTTGAATTTTCTTCTTTATCTCTGCATTCTCCAAAACTGACATTCTATACATGCCAATATTTGGAAGTGGTGCATCTTGTTGCAAGTGAATCTCATTTTGGATTCCTCTTTTTGGAGTTAACCCTTCATTTTCATAAAACATCTTGTCATAAGTGCTAATAACTTCAACCAATTCATGCTTGAGTTTAGAACCACATCATACGAAAGCTTCAAATTCAGCAGTATCTTTAGCTTTAATAATTAACAACACAAATTTCTTACTAGAATTTACAAGCCTTTTCATCTGACCAGCACTAACAAGATATAAGTTTATCTTCTTACGATTTTCTCTAACAATATACTCAACTAAATCTTTAAAAATATGATATTTTTTCTCATGATTATATAATATGGATTTTCGGTCATATAAGTATGGACTCCCTAAAACAATATCACAAATAACAAGTGATACAACATCAAGATCTACCTCATCTATAAAATTAGCAATGATGGCGAATTTGAGTTTACATTTTCTTGTCACTTGTAATTTGGAATCATCACATACCTAACCCAAAGGGTAAGTTTTAGTATGAGGTGTAGTTTCTAAATTAAGTTTCTTGACAATTGCTTCAGAGATAAGATTGACTTGGGAGCCACTATCAAACAATGTATCAACCTTTCAATGTTTTGTAACGACACTGATATGGAAAAGTTCACTTCTTTATTTATCATTTGAGATTCAATAGGTTTACTAGAAGAACTATTACTTGCATTATAATCTATACCTTTCATTCCCAAGGATGTGATTTTGGTTTCATCAACTGAATCATATCCTAGATATTGTTGAGTTGTAACAACATTCTTTTGTTTCCTCTTGTTATTGTACTTCTTTGGTCTCATTTCTGGATGTAATTTCCAGCAATGGTCTTCATCATGGCCATATTTTGAACTATGTTTACAGGTAAGTTTATCTCCTTCTTTATTGACAGTAGCATTCTTCTTTCCTTTTCCTTTAAACTTCCCCTTTCCTTTGTCTCTAGATTTAGAAGGTTTCTTGCTAGTCCCTTGACGAACATTATTAGTTCTTGATTCTAAATGAGTTTTTTGAACATATACTTCATATATATTGGTGGGATTAAACATAAGTATAGTTTGCCTCAAATAACTATGTAATCGATCTATATATTCAAGGAGAGTATCTTGTGAAGACAAATCAACACCCAAGATTAAAGTTCTTCTTCTAAATTATTGTGTAAATTTGGACACTCTCACCTTTAGCTTGTCTAAAAAATTTTCAATCCACAATTTCATTTTTCCTGCAAGCTAATGGATAAAATTTCCTTCTTAATGCAACTATAAAATCATTCCAAGAAGTGATAATTTTACCACTTTTCTTCAAATATTCTTGAGTTCTGGCCTCCTGCCGGATGAGGGTTGCACTTTCTAAGCGAAGAGAAGCCAGTTGAATATTTGTGACATCATAATCAATATTTTGAATCCTAAAATAGACTTCAATTTGACGAACCCAATTATCCAATTTTCAGCTTCTACTTCCCCATTGTACATAGGAATTCAAAATTTACATCAAACTTAATCAAAGGAGACTTAGCATGTCCTTTTGGAGATGGAGGAGGAGTAGGTCTATGAGATGAAGGATGAGAAGAAGGAGGTGAGGATGGAGGTGTAGATGGAGATGAAGGAGGAGGTGGAGGTGGAGGCTTTCTCCCATCACCACCGTTGCCTTTTGGTTGATTAGAACTTTATCCTTGCAATCTTGTTGTCCTCTCATTGTACAACACTCTCACCATCTCAGACATATCATAGAAAACATTTCTAAAAACTCTCTCATCCTCAAACATCGACTCATGTCCTTATTCATGTGTCATGACTAGTGGATTTTGTGGCTTCCTTGAACCAATTTGAGGGTTTTATTCTTTAAGCACTCCTTCTCCTCTTTTCAATTTATAACTTGTAATCATTCAAGAAAAACACTTGCAAAAATTTTCAAACCTTCACAAGAACCATGCTCTGATACAAAACTAATATGAAATTAAAATTGGATGTTTCATGTAAAATTTTACAAGTTAGTTTATGTCTTATGGGAACTGGATCAAAATTACAAAAGCACACAAAATAAGTTAAATTTTACAGATTTAAATAGTTAAAAATAGACAATAGGTAGCATCACAACATAATAATTTGATGACGAAGTTCACCTCTCCTGGGCTACATCTCCGAGTCTAGATTCCAATGGTGGTCCTTTATATTATATTCTCAAATTTGTAATTACATCAACATAAAATGCTCACATTGAAAAAATAACACTGTCATTGTGTCTTGAACACCCAAAAACCCCTGTGTAGGCTCTTCTTGGGCTCAAAAAGGCTGAAAAATGACCAATTTAGACCTCCTTCTTCATTTCTCTACTAATTGTTCTCCAAATTTGTCCTCCCTACAAAAATGGCAACAAAAATCCCCTTTGGAGAACTGGCAAGGAAAAAAAAATCAACTGTAGGTGGTAGGTTCAACCCACAAATCTCGCTGATTTGGGTGCAAATTTTTCAACTTTTAACCAAAAAAAATGGATCACGCCCATTTTGCTTCACACTTCAGTTAGTCATATGGAACATATATGATTTTGGGGCATGTGCCATAGGCCATGTGCCTTGTCGGCCCTGCTCCTAGTCATTTTTACGTTAACAAAACCATGGGCTGGGGCGCGGGAAGGGTGTGAAGTGTCATACCACTCTTGAATTTCCACCATTGGTCATGTAATGGTGATGTGGCTTGGGGAAATAACCTTGGTGCTTAACCATTTTTTGTCACCTCCAAAACCGTTTGGTGTTGGTTTTGGTGATTACCATGTTCCTTGATGCTAGACCGGTCAATCTTTTTTGTCAGCCCAACCTTCCCCCCCAACCTTTATCAATAACTATTGCTACCACCGTTAGCAAGTCTCAACGATGGTCTAACGGTAATGAAGATGAGTTACGTCTCGTATATCTCGCAGTTTAATCTTTTGGAGTGTTGATTGGTTAAACCCATCCTATTTTGGTCCAATTAGGGGTGCCATGTGGTGCCCTGTGATTTGGCCACATGTCACCCACTTATTGGCCCAATTGTCCAAACCTTATTCACTCGTCGTTGTCCAATCTATGAATGTCATGTTTCATCTCAGGATTGGCTCATCCAACAACCATACAACCCGGTCAGCCTGATAATGTCAGTGCCACATCATCGTACAATCTACCCAGTCAACCATACAATTTTATTTTTTAGTTGTTTGTCAAAAAAATTTATAACACGATAACTTTCTCATATAGTTTTGAATTGAATTTATTCAAGAATCATTGGAATTAGAATGGAAAGATCTATGATTTGGTGACTTTCAATTTTTAGCATATTTTTTATCCCCTAGATCATTTGTTCACCAAAAACCATAATAGATGCATAAGTCATTTCCATTTGAAGAGTACCCCCCAACTTGGTTTCCCTTAACCATGACAACAACATCCCAAATTAAGTTATAATATCAACTACTACCACATCAATCACTATACCCTTGGCAGGGATTGGGTGAGTGTTACAGCAAGGTCCCTGACTAATCCCAAACATTTAACCTTTCTTGAGTCAAAAGAGAACAAATCCTTGTAAGGTTTGGTGATATTGATCTAAATTTGAATGTTAATTTTGTTGTGCTAATTTCATTTTAAGATATAAAACTTATTTATTGATATTATGCTTGATGTACAAGTTCCCTTGTTGCTTATGTGTGTCAAAGAGGTAATTAAAACTGAATTTTATGAGTGAATTTGAAAATTGTAGAAATTATACAACAAGCATGTATAGCTTGGATTCACCCTATCTAACAATGTACCAAAGTTAAATATTGAATCGCTTCTACAAATATTTTGCGGAATTAAAAACACAATCGCTAATCACATGAACATGAAGAAGAATCAAATCACACACAACACAGATAATTTCCCAGGGAAAGCTTATAGCTAAAAACCCCAGTATCTTCTATTGTATATTAAGTATTGATCATGAAACAAATACAATGTCTTTCTCTTCTCATAAGAGCCTCCAACATTCATCTATCTCTCTCACACTGTCCTCACAGAAAATTGACCAATACTTAGTCAATTTCTAGCCTCCTGACAGCCTGCCTTGCTTGTGCAATACGTAATGGTAAAGATCCCTAAAAGATATGAATTATTGTCTGCCTTGACTGCACAAGTGTCATGGCCACTCCAATGGGTAGTTGGCTACATGTGTTCAAGCGAATAATGTCACAACTAATAGTCAACTTCCCTTTCACCTAGAACTCAACTAGGTCTCCACTGGATCTAACATGCATGCAGCTAATAATAGCAAATCTTTAGTCGCATATGAGATCATTGATTGTGAATTAATTAATATTTAATTCACTTGATCTCTCACTACTTGTATCTTCAGTTACAACTAGCACAACTGACTTAAACTGATTACAACCTGCATTAACTAATGCACCACTGCACTTTGAACTCTGTTACAACTAGAATTACTCTGCATGCCTCACCAACAACCTCTAACTCGAAACCAACTAGCTAACTGAGTTTTTCACTTTCATTTAACTCGTTCAAGTCCACATTGAGAATAGATTACAATTTAATGTCCATCTAAATTAAGGGATAATAAAAATAAGCATGCACCCAAAATAGCACTGTGGGCCCCACCCTAGTCTGGGTGCTTAATGCAACCAGGTGCTTAATGCACTAGGTGTAGGTGTTGAATCTTCTTGTTGAATCTCAACACTCCCTCTCAACAAGAAAGGGATTATCCTTCACCCCGATCCTATCTCTATGGTATTCGAATTTGATCCTGGTGGGTGCCTTCATCAGAATGTCTGCATCCTGATCTTCTGTGGAATGTACTATAGCAACATGATTCTTCTCTGCACAAAATATCTGAGATGATGGTAATGGATATCTATATTCTTGGACCTATCATGAAACCTAGGATTAAGCGAGATTTTAATGTAATGATTATTATCACAATGAATCATTATTGGATCCATCTGAGAACCAAACAAACCAACCAAGATCTTTCTCATCAAGATAGCCTCACATGCATCTTGACTTCCTGCCATATATTATACTTCCGTTGAACTGAGTGCCACAGATCGTTTCTTCTTTTTGTACCAAGAAACTGTTGTCGACCCAATGCTAACGATCCCTTCTGATGTGCTCTTTCTGTCTGATGGACTGCCAGCCCAATATGCATCCGTGAAGCCTGCAACTTCACTCCCTCTGTCCGTCTGTACCAAAATCCATACTTTGATGTGCCTCGCGGGTATCTTAGAACATGCTTCCCCACCTTCCAAAAGAGCTTGGTAGGCTTAACCATAGCTTGACTCAGTTGGTTAATTGTGTAGAAAATGTTCGTTCTCGTGTTAACTAGATACATTAGCGAAACCACTAATTGTCGATAGACAGTAGCATTCACTACCTCTCTAGAAGTAGCATCCTCTTTCCTCAAATTTCCTGGAAGAGGAGTATTCATGGCTTTGCAACTCTCCATGTTAAACTTACCCCGTATCTCCTTTGCATACTTGCCTTGAGATACAAAAAGTTCACCATCCTGCTGCCATATTTCTAATTCAAGGAAATAATGAAGGAGTCTCGTGTCCTTTATTTTGAACTCCTTTCATGAGTGTATCAACTGCTCATCACCAGTCAAAATTAAATTTTCAACATAAAGAAAAATGATAAATAGCTTACCCTCAACCACAATCTAGTACAAGTTTTCATCTGCTTCACTTTTGGTGAAGCCTAGTCCGGTGAAATAGCTGTCTATCCGAGTGTACCAAGCACGAGGTGCTTGCTTCAGCCCATACAGCACTCTTTTTATTCAGCACACATGTGACTCTCTGTTGAATATTTCAAAACCTTCAAGCTACTATATGTACACCTCTTCCTCAATGATCCCATTGAGAAACGTAGTTTTGACATCCATATGATAAATGTGCTAGCCCATCTGCGCTGAGAGCGCAAGGATGGACCTTATAGAAGAGAACCTTGTGATGGGTGAAAAGGTATCATTATAATATATGATCTAGATTTTATGTAGGAATGAAACATAATACACATATATCCATAGATACAGAGATGCAGCATAAATAATGCTTCATTTTATTAATAAAACAAATGACTAAAATAAAATAGCTAGGGCGCTGGTAGGCATATCTCTAAGAAGAGATGTGGCGGCTACAGGCCTATGAACTTTGTTACAATGAGACATAATGGAAATTAACACTTAGGGTACTGGAAACACTTATCTCTGAGAATAGATGTGTCGGCTACCAGCCCCTGAACTGTGTTACAATACAGACATGATGGAGATGTGGCGAGCTAGGGCATTGGTAGGTGTATCCCTGAGAAGATATGTGAAGGCTACTAGCCCCTGAACTGTGTTACAATGAGGCTAGAAGGCCTATTTATTATTAAGAAACAATGTAAAACCTAAAACATCCAAAAACCTAACCCTAGGAGATGAAGCGCCAAAATTGTGGGCCCTGTTTGGGTAAGTTGGTGTTTCAACTTCCCGGGGACGTAACTTTGGCATCCAATCTCTGTTTGACACACTCAATAGCTCGTTAGAAATATCTATTCGAGGACTACAAATTTTGAGTGAGAAACATCAATTTACGACCCATGTTGCTCCCCGTTTTCCCAAAAATAATCGTTTAGGGCCTCAAAATGGCTCCAGAAGTTCAAGACCCAAAAAACTACTATAAATAGTAAGTTGTGCTGAAACTTACAAACTAAAATAACTAACGGTGGGGGTTCAAATGGACTCGGTGGGTGGCCACCAATATCCACCTGGATCATTAAGTCTCCAAAACGGCTCCGGGAGTGCAAGACCCAAAAACCTGCTAAAAATAGTAAGTTGTGTTGAAGCTGAAAAACTGAAAGAATTGATGTTGCGGGTCCAAATGCAGTAGGTGGGTGGCCACCGATATCCACCTGGATCAATATATCTCCTTGATCTGTGAGAATCCTTGAGCCACAAATCTGGCCTTGTATTTCTCCATACTCCCATCAACAACTTTATTTACCTTGTAGATCCATCTAGATCCAACCACTGGTTTTTCGACCGGTCTTGGGACTATCTCCCATGCACTGTTCTTGACAATGGATTCATACTTCTCCACCATTGCATCAACCCATGTTGGTTGCTGCACTTCTTCCTGAAAGGAAGATGGTTCAGTCACAATACATTTTCTCATGAGAGCCATGTATCCATTAAATCAATCAGGAGACTATCTCTATCTGCGCTGTGAAGTAGGGGCTCCTACATTCTCTACAGCATCAAGTCTCAATCTATCAGCTTCTGTGGTGCGCCTTCTGCCATTTCTGATGGATGGATCTGCATGAGTGTTTTCCTCCACTCCATGATCCTCCGCATGTGGTTGATCCACATATTAAGGCTCATCATTGGGAACCAACAGTTCCTCCTCTGCATGCAAGTCCATCTCCCTCTCAAGGGACAACCACATGGCTTTCCCCTCATCAAATTTTATATCCCGTTGCACAACATTCATTCTTCTATTTGGAAAATGCACACGATAATTATGGGGTGTTTCTGTGTACCACACAAAAATCTCGATCTCAGTTGTTGGTTCTAGCTTCTTCCTGGCGTCCTTGGTCACATGCACATAAAAAAATGAGCCAAAAAACTTAAAGTGTGAAACATCAGGTTTCTTACCAGTGAAAGCCTCTTCAGGTGTACTCATGCCAAGTATCCTATGAGGACAACGATTCTGCACATAAACCGTAGTGTTGCATGCTTCCTCCCACAAATTCATTGGTAGGCCTTGATCATGCAACATCACTATTTCTTCACCCACGATCATTTTTTTCTTCCTCTCTACGATCCCATTTTGCGGTGGGTTATGAGGCGCTATGAGTTCTCTTCAAATTCCTTCTTTGCTGGAAAATTTCTCGAATTTTTTAGAGATGTATTCTCCACCATTATCACTCCTAAGAGCCTTCACTTGCTTCCCCAAATCTTTCTCCACTAGTGCCTTAAACTCATAGAACTTAGAGAATGTCTTATCTTTCTTTTGCATGAAGAAGATCCAACACTTACTAGAAAAGTGTAATATTCCCAAGTTTTCACCTGATATTTGGAATATTAGAGTTCTTAATTTTCTTAATGAATTAAGTTAATAAAATGGTGGAGGGACACATAATCCTCAATATGAATAAATATCCACTTTATGTGTGTGAATGTGGATTAATTATCTCTAGATCTGCATAATAAGATGGTGGAGAAACTACTAATGTGAATGGAATTGGAGAACCTGTCTCATTAATGAGATATATCATGGAGGTTGACACAGTCAACTAAGATCTTGAAGGGATCAAACAGAAGAATGATTCAGTCAACTAAGACCTTGAAGAGGTCAAATAGGAGGTCATGAAGCATTCATGATAAGATGATGGAGGAAGTTGTGCAATTAATGCACACATGATGGAGAGGGTGTACATTGCACCTAGACATGATGGGTGACTTGGTCAAATAGCACAGTTTAACTTAGAGGATCTTGTCCACTTGTGACAACACAGTCTAGATGGGGCCTGTAATGTTCCCAATTAGCTACTGCTACTTGGAACATTATAATTGCTCCATTTTTTAAATAAGAAGCAGGAAACACAATAAAATCTATCCCAGTGTGAAAAGGGATTGAGGTAGGAGGATAAAATAAAGCCTCTTTAGTGTGAAGAGGGGAAAAATAAAGGAGCTAGCTATAGTTGACCAAGTCAAAAGGGGTGTCACAAAGGGAGGGAAAGCTACTAGGGCAGTGCAGTTTTGAAGGAGGAAACTTCTCAAGGAAGCTACATAAACAATGAGTGGGGCCCGGGATGGAGAAGCTCGCAAAGGATAAAAAGGAAGGGATAGCAACAAAGGGATTCATCCATTCATACTTCTTGTTTCAGTCTTATGACTAATTGCAAGCTTCAGTTGTTTAGCCGAAGTTGCAGCACTGTTTAGTGCAAGGTTTCTCATGCGGGAATTCTATCTTTATCATTGATATAGCTTATTGGGAGAGCTAAGGAGGAGGTCTTGAGTTCAATTCTCATCATCTATCTTGAGGAGAGCCATCCTATGACCTTGACAGCACAGTCACTTCCAGTGAATGCATTATTTCTGCAGTAGCTGGGGTTGTATCTATCCATTTGTGCTTATTTCAGAAGAGGAGGAGGTGATTTCCACTCTAGGAGATCTATTGAGAAAGGCCTTGGGCCAATTCTTGTATTATGTGTCCCTTTTAGTTCATATCAGATATTTCTCAATACAAATTTGCTCGGTACGGCGTTATTTTCTACAGTGTTGTATCTTGTGTTGCTATTTTGCCGGAAACCCTTGCGAGAGGCTCCCAATGTATTTGTAAAAGAGGTCAATCCTCTCATTTCTGATTATATAATGAATGAAAGCTTTAGATATATGTTATTCCATCCATTGTTGTAGTTGTCATAATAAAAATAATGTTATTGCTGCCTCCGGCATTTATGTTTTATGAAGTACAGGGGTTGTGATGCTTTTTAGCATATTTGAGTTGGGGAGATTTGTTTAATGTAGCTAGAGTTATTTTTTTCTGATGCCATTATATATTTAAGCTACATACAACATATTTTTAGAGGATCCAAGCCCTGGACTGTGTTATTTTTGCATTGGTTCCCTTATACAACGTCCTCATTGGAGATCATTACAGTGGTATCAGAGCTCTGCTCTTGGCTCAGCTTGTGGGGGGGGGGGGAGATTTATCTTTAGAATGGATAAGGAATACATCTCAAGACTCATAATTCAAACCCTGTAGAACATTGCAAGGGATCTCAAGGAGATGAGGCATGAAGAGGACTCTTTAGGGTTTTTCCATAAGGAAAGCACCAACACTGAAAATGGCATAGGACATTCAACTACATCACAACGTTCCACCATGCCTTCATTTCTAAATGAAGGAGATAAGGAGGTTTCTCTAGGGGAATATTTTTAAGGATATGAAGTCCAATCTCAAAGGGTCAAGGAGCACTTGAGCTTTCAGGAGTTTTGCCAAATCAAGGATGGAAGGAGGAATGATCCTCATCAAAATGAGGATAACTTGATGCAGGGATCATCCCTATAGTGCAGTATGGTAGGGTTCTTCTTGCCCACATTTTATGGGACACCTAAGTGCACAACAAAATCATGGGTGGAGAAGCTGGACACATACTTCCAGCTCAACAAGGTTTCTGAGATAGAAGCCATCAAGATAGTTGTGTTGCACCTAGAAAGGGAAGCTCAAGATTGGTGGTTTCATGGACTGAACACACTTTGGCATCATCATATCACTTCATACTCATATTTCACCAAGAAGCTAGTGGAGAGGTTTGATCCAAGGGATCTGGAAGCCCACTTTTCCAAGATAACCAAGCTCAAGCAGGAGGGAGATCTTGAGGATTACATTGTTGAGTATTTGCAGCTTTCAGTGATGGTATCCAACCTCACTATGAGCAGGAAGGTATGCATGTTTTTTAATGGGATGGTTGAACCATTACAAGGGTTGGTCAAGTCTACCAAACCAACCACACTCCTTGAAGTTGTGGAGAAAGCTAGAGATCTACAACACATCTTTCCCAGGGCAAGAACCTTTTTGCAGCAAGAGAATCACTCAAGGCCAAGGGGGACCATCCCTACTCGGGATTTGGAGGGGAAATGTGTTACAGGGGAAACACATAATATCAGGACCTTCTCCAAGAAGGATTCTAGTGTTGTACAGACCATAAAAGACTTTGTTCCAAGAGGAGGAGTTGTTGTAGCGTTAAGAGGAGTCCCAAAGTATCTTCCCTTGAGGGTGAGAGGCACCATCATGGGGCAAAGAGTTTCTGTATTGATAGATAGTGGAGCCACTCATAATTTTATTGATACACAGATGGTACACAAGAGAGGAATTCCCATGGAGGAGTTTGAGGGATTTTCAGTTTTGGTCCCAGGAGCCATGACTCTGCAATGTGCTAAGTATGTTCCATCACTAAACATTACTATGGGTACCTATACATTGACAAACCACTTCTTTGTGGTAGATATTCCAAACACCAATGTCATATTGGGAGTCCAGTGGTTAGTCACTCTTGGGAAATTTACCACTGACTGGAGAACCCTAGAGATGGAATGGACTGGAGGGGAGGATGGCCAACAACAAAGGATCAAGGGTATGAACACATATCCCCCTCAGGTTGTTTCAGCACATATGATGGAGGCAGATCTGCGTAAAGGAGATGTTGAATGGGTAGTGGAGCTGCATATATCTGAGGTGAAGGGAAAGGACTCACCGGTGCATCCAGATGTCCAATCTCTTTTGGACCGGTATTCTACAATATTTGGGGATATCCCACCAGGGAGACCTCCTGACCGAGGGTTTGAACACACCATTGAGTTAGAACAATGGGTCCAAGCAGTGATCACCACTCCTTATAGGCATCCCAAGGCTTATATGGATGAGATTGAAAGAGTTATCCAAGAGCTGCTAGCACTAGGACACATCCGGCCTAGTACTAGTCCTTTTGCTTCCTCGGTGGTTTTGGTAAAGAAGAAATATGACACATTGAGGATGTGCATTGATTATAGGGCCTTGAAGAAGAAGACTCTAAAAAACAGGTACCCTATACCCATGATCGATGAACTCATGGATGAGTTAAGGGGATCCAAATACTTCTCCAAGATTGATTTGAGGTCCGGGTACCATCAAATCAAGGTGAGGGAGCAAGATATCCCCAAGACAGCATTCAGATGTCACTATGGGCATTTTGAGTTACTGGTAATGCCCTTTGGGTTGACTAATGCTCCAGAAACTTTCCAATCCTACATGAACCACATATTCCAGGGTCATTTGAGAAAGTTTTTATTGGTCTTCGTTGATGATATTCTTATCTACAGCCGCACTTGGGAGGAGCACTTGCAGCATATTGAGACAATATTACATATCCTCAAGGAGCAGCAATTATATGCCAAGCTCTCCGAATGTGAATTTGGCCTCACTGAGATGTTGTATTTGGGGCATATCATAGGAGTGGATGGAGTGAGGGTACATGAGGAGAAGATCCAGGCTATCAGAGATTGGCCTGAACCTAGGAATGTTACAGAACTCAGAGGGTTTGTGGGCATATGCACTTATTACCAGAAGTTTGTGAAAGGATTTTCACAATTAGCAGCACCACTCACAGACTTGACAAAGAAGAGAGCTTTCCACTGGACACCTACAGCACAAAGGACTTTTGATAAGCTCAAAGAGGTAATGAGTAGTTTTCCTATTTTGGTTTTACTTGACTTTTCTCAACCTTTTGTGCTAGAATGTGATGCATCAAGTGAAGGTATTGGGGTAGTCTTGATGCAAGGAGGGCATCCTATAGCCTTTGAGAGCAGGAATCTTCTCCCTCATGAGAAGTTATACCCCATCTATGATAAAAAAAAATGTTGGCTATCATGCATGCATTAGCCAAATTTCAGTAGTACTTGGTGGGAAATAAGTTCAAAGTGAAGACTAATCACAACAGTATTAGATTCTTCCTTGAACAGAGACAACTTCAGGAGAGACAATAGAAGTGGGTGATAATATGTCAAGGGGAAGAGAAATATAGTAGCTGATGCACTATCCAGGAGGCCTACAACACTATCCTTGAGAGGCATGGACGCAGATTGGAAGGCTCAACTCTTAGTTGAGTACTCAAAAGATGATTTTGCATGTGAGATACTTGATGGGGTGGTATCGGATGAAAGGTTTAGAGTAATGGATGAGGTTATCTATTACAAGGATCAGATCTACTTGGCTAAGAATTCTAAGCTCAAGGAGAAGATCTTATTAGCCTCAAATGATTCACCACTTGTCGGGCATCAAGCTTTCACAAAGAATTACAAATCTATCAGAGAGAGATTCTCATGGAAGGGTCTCAAGGGAGATGTGTTCCGACATGTCTAGGAATGCACCTTTTTCCAACATAATAAAGGAGAACACACTTACCCTACTAGATTGTTGCAGCCACTACCTATTCCAGATGGAAAGTGGGAAAGTATCTCTATGGACTTCATCACTGGCTCACCGACAGTACAGGGTAAGGAATGTATCTTTGTTATTGTTGATAGACTAACAAAGTAATCTCATTTATTTTCCATTTATGCACATTATAGTACTTCACAAGTAGCTGAGATATTCTTCAAAGATGTATTTAAACTCCATGGTCTCCCTAGGACCATAGTGAGTGACCGGGACAACTACTTCATGGGTGGCTTTTGGCAGGAACTTTTCTGGTTAGTGGGGACTGATTTGAATCCAAGTACCAGCTATCAACCCCAAACTGATGGGAAGACCGAGATAGTGAACAAGTGGCTAGAAGGCTACTTGAGGAACTATGTGGCAGGGCAGCAGAAATCTTGGCTGTGTTGGCTCCACTTGGGAGAGTATTGTTACAACACTGCTCACCATATTTCTATTGGCATGACTCCATTTCGAGCCTTATATGGGTATGAGGCACTTTCATTTGTTGATGGTATGTTTGGGGCAAGTAAAGTTCCAAGGGTGAGGGATTCAAGAGAACCAGGACATACTCAGGGCACTCAAAGACAACATTGCCACTGCCCAGAATCAGCAAAAGATGTATGCAGACCATGGTCGGGTAGAGAGACAGTTTGAGGTGGGAGATCTTGTCTACCTATGTCTTCAGCCTTACAAACCATCCACACTCAAGGTGAAGGGAGCTGAAAAGCTCAAACCACATTTCTATGGCCCATACAGGGTGAAAAAATGCATCGGTAAGTAGCATATGAGCTGGAGCTTACTAAAGGGAGCAAGATCCACAATATCTTCCATGTCTCTTGCTTCAAGAAGGCCATTGGGAGGAATGTAGTTTCCAACATGGAACTTCCTCCTATTGATGATGAGGGCCACCTGATCTTGCAGCCAGAAGCAATCTTAGACACAAGGGAGAGGCAGCTGAGAAACAGAGTCATCAAGGAATATCTGATTTGATGGAGGAAACTACCAGATGAGGATGCCACTTGGGAGGGAGATAAGATCTTGCAGCATCCTTCTTTACTGTTTCTTGTGGGAAAGCAAATTTTGAGCAGGGAGGACTGTAATGTTCCCAATTAGCTACTGCTACTTGGAACATTATAATTGCTCCATTTTTTAAATAAGAAGTAAGAAACACAATAAAATCTATCTCAATGTGAAAATGGATTAAGGTAGGAGGATAAAATAAAGCCTCTTTAGTGTGAAGAGGGGCAAAAGCAAGGAGCTAGCTATAGTTGACCAAGTCAACAGCGTTGTCACAAAGGGAGGGAAAGCTACTAGGGCAATGCAGTTTTGAAGGAGGAAACTTCTCAAGGAAGCTACATCACCAATGAGTGGGGCCCAGGATGGAGAAGATCACAAAGGATACAAAGGAATGTATAGCAGCAAATGGATTCATTCATTCATACTTCTTGTTTCAGTCTTATGACTGATTGCAAGCTTCATTTGTTTAGCCGGAGTTGCAGCATTGTTTAGTGCAAGGGTTCTCATGCGGGAATTATATCTTTATCATTGATATAGCTGATTGGGAGAGCTAAGGAGGAGGTATTGAGTTAAATTATCATCATCTATCTTGAGGAGATCCATCCTCTGACCTTGACAGCACAGTCACTTCCAGTGAATGCATTATTTCTGCAGTAGTTGCAGTAGCTGGGGTTGTATCTATCCATTTGTGCTTATTTCAAAAGAGGAGGAGGTGATTTCCACTCCAGGAGATCTATTGAGAAATGCTTTGGGCCAATTCTTGTATTTTTTGTCCCTTTTAGTTCTTATTAGATATTTCTCAATACAGAGTTGCTGGGTACAACGTTATTTTCTGCAGTGTTGTATCTTGTGTTGCTATTTTGCCGAAAACCCTTGCCGGAGGGTCCCAACGTATTTGTAAAAGAGGTCAATCCTCTCATTTCTGATGATATAATGACTGAAAGCTTTAGATATATGTTATTCCATCCATTTCTGTAGTTTTCATAATAAAAATAACATTGTTTCTGCCTCCGGCATTTCTGTTTTATGAAGTACAGGGGTTGTGATGCTTTTTAGCATATTTGAGATGGGGAGATCTGCTTAATGTATCTAGAGTTATTTGTTTCTGATTCCATTCTATATTTAAGCTACATATAGCATATTTTTAGAGGATCCAAGCCCTGGACTGTGTTATTTTTGCATTGGTTCCCTTATACAGTGTCCTCATTGGAGATATTGCTGAAATTCCTGAAAAAGGATCATTACAGGGCCAAGGCATGGGAAGGCTCAATTATTATATAAAGGAGATGAAGACAAGGATGAGGGCATGCTGATTATTTCTTGATGTAATATATTTTCAGATCTGGAATTTTCATGTGACATTCCACTGCTTTCTTGGGTTGTTTAGCAGAGATTGCAGGTGCTATTTAGCACAGGGTGTTCCTGGTCGGGAATCCCACATCTTTCTTAGAGTAGCTCTAGAAAGAGTTTTTTTACTTCATTCTACATCAGGCTTTAAGGGCCACATCTCTTTTCCTACTTTCTACAGAACACTCATATTCAGAAATTGCAAATTTTTGAAGATCAGTTTGGAAGGAGGAAGTTGTCTTCAGTACTTCAGCTAGAGAAATGGCGAGGGTTTATTCCTATCACCTTGGGCTTAAATATCAGCTTCCCATAGCTTCATTACAAATCTAGAATCATGCCAAAAGTTATTTACCTCCCAGCAGCAGTACTTCCTTCAGGAATTACGTTGTCTACCTTGCAGATCAAAAGGGAGGAAGGAACTTCCTAGTATTTCAGCTAGCAATCCTATGAGGGATCATGTCCTCACATTGCCATCAGTCTTACCATCAGCCTGGAGTTTATTGCAGCATTTTTCAGCAAGATAAAGGCCTCTCTTTCCATCACAACGCAGTTTCTAGAGGCAGTTGTGTTGTAGTAGCTGCAATCATCATTGGAGGTTTGAGAAGCTAGATCTAGAGCTTCTAGCTCATAGATCTGAAAAAGGGATCAACCCTTCAAGAATAGATCTGATCTGATATCATATTTCAGCCATCTATTTGTTGGATCTAGCTTCAGATCTGTATTTCCTAGCAAATCAAAGATCAAATCCTAGGGAGGTGATTTTCAAAAGTTGCAGATCTGGAAAATCCTTTTTGGGTTATCTTGGGAATCCATCACATTAGCCAGATCTTGAATCTTGGGACTTGAGCTCCAATTTTGAGTAGATCTGTATTTCCCTTTTTAGCCTGCAACTATATGTTCATATTTTGTTCAAGGGATAGTGCAGTATTTGTTGCAGAGCCTCTCCAGTTACACTGTACTTGTTGTAGCTTGTTTTCTGGGTACTTCTAGACCATCTCTTTGGCTAGATCTGCTCATATTTTGTACATTGTGTAACTGATTCTTCTCCAATATAATAAAATGGCTCAGCTTCTCTGTAAATTACAATTTTGTTTTAAGATTTATGGTATCTTGTTGTAAGTTCTTATATTGTGTGAAGTATTACTGCATTCTCCCTTTTGGGATATTATAGTGGTATCGGAGCATGATCTTTGGCTCAGCTTGTGGACACTTCATCTTTTCATCTAAGGAAGAAGCAGATAGTGAGATATATCATGGAGGAAGAAAATTATGCCACTAATTTCAGTAGATCTATGCAAGATCTCTCCAAGGAGGTCTATCAAATGAAAGAGGAAAGGTAGAAATAAGGTCTAAGAATAAGATGTGATGAGGAAGGCCCCAGCACTTCCTATCAGCAAAGAAGAAAATCGGAGAATCCTAGATCTCCTCATAGATCCACTATGCCAACTTTCTTTGAAGAAGGTGAAGGGTGTAGAAATGAAGGAAAGAATGAACCTGAGACTCATGAGACTCTCAGTCTATATATTAAAGCTTACAAAGCACAGTCTAGAGCATTCAAGGAGAAGCTAACTCTCCAACAATTCTTTAAAATCAAAGAAGAAAGAATTTCCTATAGCAACAATATAAGGAAGAGGCACAATAGATTCTATTTGCCTACAGTTGAAGGATCTTCCTCAATAAATGTTAAGGCTTGGAGGAAAGATTTAGATGAATTTTTCAGACTACATCCTGTAGCTGAAGAAGAGGATGTTCAAATTGTAGCACTTCATCTTTTAGATGGAGCAAATGATTGATGGTTTGGTCACATGGATCATGCAAGGGTGACAAAATATTCAAATTTCTTTCACAAGTTGAGGAAGAAGTTTGATGTGGAGAAGACAGAGATGTGCTACAAAGAGACATTTCTTGTGAAGGAAGATGTCAATCTTGTCACTCTGGACAAAAGGTCACTACATTCACCACCAGCTGCAGAAGTACTTGCATATGGGGAAGAGATTCTTGCATATTTGCAATATGGTCTTGAGATATTCACATATAAAGTCTCGTGCATGATTCAGGAGATGCATGAGGAAGATGAGGAAGATTCCAACGCTGCTACACTTGGAGAAGAGCAGCCATCACTCTTACCAGCAATTGGAGGCACTATTGTCCCAGTTGGAGGAATTCTTGTGTTCTGTCAAGAGGTTCCCACATATCAGTTGATCCAAGGTATGCATACATCTTCATCACCTATTGTTTCAGTAGATCTTATTGAAACTTATGGGGACATGCCATCAGGGCCAATGCATGACCAAGGGTTAGAACATAGTACTGATTTCAAGCAGCAACATATCACAGCACAGAGGACCCTTGATCTAATAAAGGAGGAGATGAAAATCTATCCCAGTTTGTCATGGATGAACTACATTCATCCTCTTGAGTTGAATTGTAGAGTTTCAGAAGAAGGGATGAGCATAATCCTTTGTAGAATGACTGGTTATGAGATCAGTATTGTACCTGTCTTTGAAACATTTTATGTATTATCTTGCAGATCTACAGCATTTTAACTTAGAAGTAGTGACAATGATGAGACCCCACTATTCTTGGAGCATTCTAAAGGTAGCTTCACTCATGAAGCAATGGAGGACAAGGTGATGAATGGTAGACATCTAGATATGAGAAACATTTTCTCCTTTCTTGATGACACTTTCTCAATGAGCATCTCATAGCTCAAAGAGAAACTTATACCTACAGCAGATCCAAAACCTCATTGGTTTTGGAAGGCCATGGATGAGAAGAAGGTCTCATTAAGAGATCTCATTAGAGGTGCACTTCAACATTTCATGGAGTGAAAAGTTCTTCACCAGTTTGGAGAAGATGGTATTCTACAAAGGGAGGATACCATGATTATGAAACACATCACTCATCTTCCATATTGGGGTGACTGGATGAGGAAGATAAGAAAGGGGTTGCATAAACACCTACAGATTTATATGGGCCAGCAAGCTTGGTTACGTTGGTTTCCCTTGGGAGGTTCTTGTCACTGCCCAAAGGCTCCTATTTCGTTGATCCATGCCTTGAGGAACACTTATGAAATGAAGAAGGAGACATGGTTATGTTGGCTGCTCTTGGGTGAGTATGGTTACCACCCAATAGCTCCTAATTTTATGATTCATCCCTTGTTTATCAATGATATAATGCAACAAAAGAAGGCATTTTCATTTTGGTTTCACTTGAGAGAGATTGGTAACCACATGACATCTCCTATGTCTTTGTATTTTGTCTTGGGTAAATCTTGGCATGATGCTCTCATGATGTGCATTGATGATGTTTCTTTGTATTGGGTTGATGTGACATTCCATATGTCCATTAGTATGTTTTTTCTTCATGATGCACATGAGGAGGAGAGAAAGTAGCGGGATCTCTTGTTGCTTTGGTTGCTTTTGGGGGAGTTTGGCTTGTCCATCTTACATGGAGGAGATGGAGGATGGAAGCAAAGGGCCTTAATCTAGTGGTTACTGTTAGGAGAATATGGTTTGACATCTTTGTCTACCCATATAGCTCCTTTCCTTCTTCTTTTTCCTAGCTATGGAATGATGCTTGGATCCAACAAGGCCAACAGGGCTAAGGATGGGAGCATGAAAATGCTCAATCAAATTCATAAAGCATGGGATGAAGAGATGTATTGTATGATGGAGCTTTTCCTTTATGGAGAGAGATACTTTATTTTATATATCTCATGTATTGAAGATGATGTTGGACATTATATGGTTGTCACTTGGTACTTCATGATGGGAGGATGGAATCTAACGAAACAGTTAGAAGTCATTCTATATGTTTTTGAAATACAACCTTAGAACCAAACATACATGACATATTGCAGAAAATGGAGGAAGCCTCCCTTATGTGGATTCCATTTGGAGGGGAATAGATGGCCTTGCATCTATTATTGGAGTTTCTTGAGGGCAAGCAACATTTTTCCGGGGAGGACTGTAATATTCCCAAATTTTTACCTGATATTTGGAATATTAGAGTTCTTAATTTTCTTAACGAATTAAGTTAATAAAAGGGTGGAGGGACCCATAATCCTCAATATGAATAAATATCCACTTTATGTGTGTGAATGTGGATTAATTATGTCTAGATCTACATAATAAGATGGTTGAGCAACTACTAATGTGAATGGAATTGGAGAACCTGTCTCATTAATGAGATAGATCATGGAGGTTGACATAGTCAACTAAGATCTTGAAGGGATCAAAATGAAGAATTATTCAATCAACTAAGATCTTGAAGAGGTCAAATAGGAGGTCATGAAGCATTCATGATAAGATGATGGAGGAAGTTGTGCAATGAATGCACACATGATGGAGAGGGTGTACATTGCACCTAGACATGATGGGTGACTTGGTCAAACAACGCAATTTAACTTAGAGGATCTTATCCACATGTGACAGCGTAGTCTAGATGGGGCCAAGGCATGGGAAGGCTCAATTATGATATAAAGGAGATGAAGACAAGGATGAGGGCATGCTGATTATTTCTTGATGTAAGATCTTTTCATATCTGGAATTGTCATGTGATATTCCACTACTTTCTTGGGATGTTTAGCAGAGATTGCAGGTGTTGTTTAGCATAGGGTGTTCTTGGTCGGGAATACCACCTCTTTATTAGAGTATTTCTAGGAAGAGTTTTTGTACTTCATTCTACATCAGGATTTAAGGGCCACATCTCTTTTCCTAATTTCTATGGAACACTCATATTCAGAAATTGCAGATTTCTAAAGATCAGTTTGGAAGGAGGAATTTGTCTTCAGTACTTCAGCTGGAGAACTGGTGAGGATTTATTCCTATCACCGTGGGCTTAAATATCAGCTTCCCAAAGCTTCATTTCAGATCTTGCATCAAGCCAAAATTTATTTACCTCCCAGTATCAGTACTTCCTTCAAGAATTACATTGTCTACCTTGAAAATCAAAAGGGAGGAAGGAAGATCCTAGTATTTCAGCTAGCAATATTGTGAGGGATCATGTCCTCACATTGCCATCAATCTTATCATCAGCCTGGAGTTTATTGCAACATTTTTCAGCAGGAAGAAGGCCTCTCTTTCCCTCACAACGCAGTTTCTAGAGGCAGTTGTGTTGTAGTAGCTGCAATCATCATTGGAGGTTTGAGAAGCTAGATCTAGAGCTTATAGCTCATAGATCTGAAGAAGGGATCAACCCTTAAAGCATAGATCTGATCTGATATCATATTTCAGCCATCTATTTGTTAGATCTAGCTTCAGATCTATATTTCCCAACAGATCAAGGATCAAATCCTAGGGAGGTGATTTTCCAAAGTTGCAAATCTGGAAAAACCTTTCTGGGTTATCTTGGGAATCCATCACATTGGCCAAATATTGAATCTTGGCATCATTTGAGCTCCAGTTTTGAGTAGATTTTCATTTCCCTTTTCAGCCTACAACTATATGTTCATATTCTGCTGAAGGGACAACGTAGTATTTTCTGCAAAGACTCTCCAGTTATGTTGTACCTGTTGTAGATTGTTTTCTGGGTACTTCTAGACCATATCTTTGGCTAGATCTGCTCATATTTTGTACATGGTGTAACTGAATATTCTCCAATATAATAAAATGGCTCATCTTCTCTGTAAATTCTGATGTTGTCTTAAGATTTATTGTTTATCTTGTTGTAAGTTCTTATATTTTGTGAAGTATTATTGCATTCTCCCTTTTTGGATATTACAAAAAGTCATCAAAAAATATTACATAGTACTTATTTTTTGTTGTTGAAGCAACAAAGAAAGGTCCCCACACATCTGTATGAACTCTCTCAATGATCCCCGAGGCTCGATTCTCCTTCTCATGAAAGGTGGACTTTACATACTTCTACATTATGCAACCCTTGCATGGATCTAACTGAGAAAGTGTTCCCATTAGTCTTGTAGAAATCTGCAGCATGAATTTCAAGGCTCCATGGTGAAGATGGCCCAATCACTTGTGCCATAATTCGCCCTCATCTCGGCTCACCACTTTGTTTTCCTTTCCCATCATTGTTGTGAAGCCATCTACTTAAAGCTTGTAAAGATTCTTAACTCGAATCCCTATCCTCTTAGCTTGACCCGTTGTCTTATGTTGTAGGAAATATTTTCCATCACTAAAAAAAACTTCATAGCATCTGTCCTCCAACATTGCGACTACGACTAAATTTTTCTTCATACCCGGTACATGCATTATTTATTTTAATTGAAATGGTTTACCGAAATTTCTCTGAAATGTAATGGTACCAATCTCAATAGCACTGTACCATCCATCATCCCCCATTTTTATATGCATCTAGAGATCTTTCTCCTCCAAGTCACTGAAAATTTCCTTGTCTCTCATCATGTGAAAGGAAGCGCCACTGTCCAAATACCACACCGATCCCGATGCACTTGAAACCATGCATGAAATCAATGAGAATTCAAGCTCAAATTGTGAGGCAAGGGCCTCACCAACTGCTGATCCAACATCCTTATTTTTCTTCTTATTTTGTGGACAGTTAATAGAAAAATGCTTGTATTCATGAAAGTGAAAACACTTCACCTTTGACATCTCCTGCTTCTTACCTTTGGACTCGTATTTAGAATGGAATTTATTCCCCGTCTCCTTCTTAGCCTTGGCATCTAAAGCACAATCCTCTTCATCCTCATGCTTAGATGAAGAGCCATCTCTGGTGTTCTGTCTGAACTCCTCCTGCACCAAATCCGACCACGGTTGTTCCCAATCTGGAAATTTTTCCCGTCCATTGACAGAGTCTTCATAACTATGTCTATTGGAGCAGGGTCATCTAGTGTCAAATGTAAAACATTTTTGTAATATTTTGTAATAATATAGTCTAGCGCAGGAGATTTGGGGTGGGTCAAAGTCCCCAATGAATTATAATGGATCACGGGGTAGACAAAGAGTCTACAAACCACGGTTTGTGGACCATAGAATAGCGCAGATAAATATGTTATAAATAGATGGTTAAATCAAGTCTAGAGGAGGCTAAGTTTTTGGATTAATCTTGGATACGGACTTGTGGATCTTTGGTGTCGATTTTCTAGGTAAGGGTTCCTGTTGGCTATATGCGCGGAGACCTTGATTCCTGTTGTGTGCGGACCCCACTGGTTATGTGCACGGGCTAGTAGATAGATTCTGTAAGTTGCACTTGGATATTAATGAATGAGAAGATTTTTTGGGATCTCTCTGTATTTTATGTTATGATTATTGGTTGTGCTCTGTTTTATTTCTAAAGTTATAATTTCTTGTTGAATGTGGATAATTTATTGATGCGCATGTGGATGCGATATTGTAAAAGGGGATGAATGCATTGATCTGGTTAGATTTAATTTCTTTGCTCTATTAGCGTGCTATCTATTTATTTATAAGATTCGACATATTGTTAAGGGATTCTGTCTTAGGGCTTCGCCATCGCAGGTCTGTCTGACCTGAACAAACCCACTTCAATTAACTTTCTCTCTCTCAGGGTTCGGAAACCCGATACCAACACCCTCCCATACTACTTTAGGTGAGACCTTGACCTACGTAAGCAGGCCATTGCCAAAAGGGCCAGTAGTAAAGGGGTTTGTTGGAAAACCTTAAAACTGAACCTGGGTCAATACCCCTCAAGCCAACAAATGGTTACGTTGTCAGGAACGAGAGAATTTTGAGAGAGAGATTGAGTAATGCCATGGGGTCATTAGCAGCCGTTGAAGCCTGAACTTGAGGACTAGTTTGAAAAATAGATTCAGGAGTTTTCCCTAAAAGACAATAGAAGTAAGAAGATATCTGTCGAAGAGTGGAATAACAATTACATCTTTACAGAAGTGCACGAAATCTTCTTTGTATCCTTCGCACACGAGCTACAAGAGTGGCTGGAAAGATTGGCAGAGTTCCAGACTTGTTGGAAACATGATCAAAATACGCAGTGGACTGATAACAAGGTCACCAAGACTGTGGACCACTAGGTTGATAGTATTTTGGGAGGGTTTGTAACAAAGTTTTTAGTTGATCAATTTGTGTCTTATTCAAAAGCGGAGTGAAGGTTCTTCAAAGGATTTAGAGGTAAGCTCCTGCAAACCCTGTCATTTTTTATTAAGAAACTATTGTGTGAAAAATTTGTCCTGTGCAACAACACCGAGTGCATGACCTCTGACTAGAGTGGAAGCTCAACACGAAGTCGTAAATACTACTGGGTTAATTAAGAAGGAGATAGATCGGTATATAGTCCTTTAAGGGAATCGCCTGATCTTAACCTGGGCAGGGATACGCAAGTTGGAACCAATCCCCAGACTACACCATCATCAAACCCACGCAAGGGTAAGAATTCGCCTACCCCACCTCTGCCACCACCTATAGACGATATGGTTGTTCACATGAAACTTCCGACCTTTAAGGGTACGAGGGATGAGGATATGGATCGATTCTGGTTTTTAGCAGAGTCTGTATGGACTCGCCATAACATTAATAATGACGTTGTCAAAATATCGTAGTTGTACATAGCCTTTGAAGGAAGGTGTTGGTGAGGTAAATCCCCTCTGCGGACAGAGGCGATCTCACTAGCCCTAGAGTGGGTCTAGCCACAAACAAGACACGTTATTACATCAATTCCTAGTTAACAGATGAATGGAGATTCGATAGATAACCTACCGTATATCCTGCACTGTTTTCATCGTTGGAAGAGTGGCTACCTCTCGTTCCTGGTTCGACAGGTCACGATCTTCTCGTTCTCACGCTCAAATACCTGTACATACACAAGGAAAAAAGACGACATACAACATACTATTTCGCATCTGTAACTATCAGTCAGTCGAATAAGACCAAATCAATGCATCAATAAATAAAACACAAAGATGGAACCAATACCATAGTCGAGTATATTATTAAGAGGAAGGAAGAGTACAACCAAGCTCTGACGTTGCGGTCTCCTCCAACAGGATTCTAGCGGAGCGTGTCTCACAAAGCTCGTCGGGAATTCAGATAGGGCTCTCTCTACGAGATTCTTCTGGGTTCTACCTTCTCAATAGCGATTACTTAGCTATAATATCTCTTCTCCAAGTTCAACTTATTTTCTATATGTTCAACTAGCTTTTGTAAAGGGAGGAGGCATGTTTATATAAAGGAAGGAGGAGAAGTTAGGATCCATATAATCATGGAGGGGAGTCCTATCTTCAAGAATGTTCTAAAAACCATTACCCATAGGAAGAGATCCGTGGCTTATCAATTTTAACCACTAGCTATGACTCATCCCTGAGGTGGTTAAAGGAAACTTCCACCTCTAATTTGTTAAAAAACATTCACAAAAAGGCTGGCGCGGGTAAAATAAAGAGACAGAGCACCATCTGGTGCGGCCTCTAGTGTACATCCTCCACACTAGTATGAGGGGTGAACCAGCTACCCACGCCAATGCCAAAACATAGGTTTTTATGGGCTTTATGAGGAAATTTTAAACAGGAGAAATGATGTCCTTATGCGGAAGGATGCAAAGAAGGTGTTTGCAGAGTATGACATTACTCATAGGTCATGGCAAATACCCTCCAATATGCGATGCGAGGGATTGCAAGGATGGTGAAAAAATGTTGTGTAACAGATTCCCCCTAAAGCATGAGGCTCGAGAGAGAGGGAGGGGTGAAATGATTTATGAGAACGCGTTCGACCCATACACTGTTGTCGAAAGACCTGCAAGTACAAGTACAACTGATAGATTTGATACATGACATGTGACATGGGCACAACCATCCATAATAAACAATGAGATCTGAGGTATGGACACAACCATCCAGCAGTAGGGATCAATAAATAGACTCAGGTATGGTCGTATCCATCCAATCAGAAGAGTCATGTAATAAGTCATAGTAATCCACAAAGAACCCACAGCCTGGATTTCATTGGACAAAACCCAGGGTCTTGCACTACATCTCAACCCGAAAAAAGTACAAATTCAAGCATGCAAATATGTGAGCTGAAGTCAAACATGCAAAAAAATCGTCTGATTACCAGCCAGTGATGAAATCTATTAACAGACGCGAGAGAAACTACCAATAATGACAATGGATCTCAAGGTGCAAAAAGGTACAATCCACGGAATGTGAATAGTGATCTAACGTCAAACACCCGCAGAGTCAATCGATCGAAGGCCAATAATGTGGAACTTATGTCGAGTGTGAAGAACCTGCCATTGAGGCATGCAAGCTCCAAGGTACCTGAAGGGAGTCTCTAGATCATCTTCCTAGATAATGAGTTGGAGTTGACAGGAAGGGACCCTGATCGAAGGTGGGCCATAATGTTTCCCACATCATCGACACGAGACAGAGGAATATGATGTTTGTGAATCAAGACCAACAGAGAATCAGAGGGAGGTTGACGAGTTCAAAACGACAAGCGACTCGGCGATCTTTTCAGTTTTAGAGAGTCAGAAAAAAGCTGAAACATGACTACTCCTCCTGGAGGAATGAATGGTATTAAGGGTAGCAACTGGTTCCGGTGATGGTGGAATTGCTCAGAACAGGTAAAGGTCAAGAGGCTGGGTAACAAGACCACTCATTGTAGCGGTTCCTCAGGAATGGGTAAAATAACCAAGTGAAGGCATATGATCAGCCAAGCAGATAGTGACGATTGAGTGAGAAAACCAAGGCTCATTTGGCAAAAACGGGCTGATAAAATGGAAATCACAAGAGGTAAAAATGGGAATGGTTTCATTTTTACACAAGCTCGAAATCTGGAAACTCTTCTTGGAATTGGTTTCATTTTTACACAAGCTTGAAACAAAGATAAACTATGCTTGAAACCAGTTTCATTTTAACACAAGCTTGAAACGGAAACAAACTATGCTTGAAAAAGTAAGCATGCCCCCAGCATGGTGACTAAATTCTAGGTACATGCCCCCCAAGCTTCAGTCCATATGAAAGGAAAATGGAGTGAAGGTTCAAAGCATGAGATTTGAGAAAGACTCGACTGGGATTTTACGAGATCTGAACAAAGACTCGAATTGAATAGGAAAGTGTTTCATTGTTTTAATGAGGTTGACACATTAAAAGAACTATCATCTGAGCTAATTCATTTTTTAGCGAGGTTGAAATAGAAGATGAACTATCCTCGGAAGACCTTGTTTCATTGTTTAAGGAGCTTGACACAAGACAAGGAACTCTGCTCTGATGTCCTTTTATGATGACGAATAAGAGGTCATGGACTCCAAGAGGTCTGCACCGAATGGGAGAACAACATCTTGAAAATCAGGACCCAATGCCACCAGCACACGATGCACAATGGAACTATCACTAAATGCGGGCATGGGATAGGTAGCCACATAATTAACCTGCGGCAGGGAAGATACAACCGACGGATAAAAACCCAGAAGGGATGATGGTGGCCCAGATGTCATGTTAGGACCAAAGAATGAAAGCTGATCAATGGTCACAATCTAACCTTTGTGTGGAAAATAAATCACATGAAAGAGGGAAGAGACAACCGCTCCCATGACATAAGTATAGTCACGGCCCAAAAGTAAATTTAAATCCAAGGGTCCTGGAACAACCATCACGTCTATATAGATGGTTTTCCCTCCCAATGCAATAGGCAACTTCAGAAGGATCCATAACGGTTGACTAGTTCCTCTATTAAAAGCCAATAGATTCTGCGTAATAGGCATAAGCGGTGGAAAACCAAACACATTCCAAGCAGTGGAAGACAGAATACTAACAGTTGCACCAACATCTATATTGGTGCTGGGTACGACCACATCAAAGGCCTATACTGTGATTTCAAAAGGCACATAAGAAGGAAGGCGGTATCCTGCAAATTGACTACAATCAAAGGAAGCGACCAAACTACTTGGAGGAGGTACCATCGAACTGAGATGGTTTTCCCTTGGTGTTACCAAAGTAATAGGAGCATCCTCCTGGACCTCCATCATGGGAGCAGGAGGAGAAACTTCTTGAACTACAGGGAAAAAATAATCTTTCTCCAAGTCTGAAGAATTTGATGAAACAAGAAGAATGTGGGGGGAATGAGATCCACTCTCAACGGAAAATACTTGATGAACCACATATGAGGTCAGATTGACTGATTCCTTGACCAATGGTTGGTTGGGAAGGATTCCTGAACTCGAATTTCTGGGGGAGTGGGATCAACCAAGGATGACGCCTAACCGAGCATGGAATCAACTAGCGGAGGACTCGAAGAAAGCTTCTGGTAACCAGCCAGAAGGCAGGGTGCGGAAACAGTGGAGTTGTCCAACACTCTCTTGGCTTCATCCATATATAGACAAAGGTGAATGGGGTGATTCCCTTCACACAAATTACAGGGATTGGTAATCTTACCCTGCTTCTTATGAGTCTTACCAGAGCTAGTAGAAGATGTGTTACCAATATGACTTCCAGAAGTCAAAAGCAATTGCAGACTGCCGTCAGACCATGCATCAAGTACCTTGGGAATGCCAGGGCAGTCTTGAAGTAGATGGTTACCTTTGCAGAGCATGCAAGGGAATTTGACTTTATGTGGAAGTTTGGATGGTTCCGCAAGGGAAGGTTTCTTAAGCACAGTAGTTGTAGTATTAGACTCTCGCTTATCTGACTTCTTCTTATTTGTCTTCTTCTTCTTCTTCTTAGCCACCTGGTTACTGGAATCTAGACTTTCACTAGGCGAAGTAGAAGAGGAGGACGAAGAAATAGGCGAATAAGGGGAGATGTCTCCCTTAGGAGCAACATGATGTTGTTCTGCTGGAGGAGATGGCTATATGGTGTACGGAACACTCGGGACCACTGAGGTTGAAAATAATCATACAGGCAACCCAACAGTTAACCCAGGCAGGGACAACATTGCCATATAAGGAGCACCAACATTCCCAAAAGAAGGAAAGGACCAAGATTCCCTTCGGAAGGGATTCCTGGGTTTGTGAACTCCGAAAATTTTTCCATCAGAAGCAACTTTAAAACAACACCCTAAGGAAACTAACTTTCACCAGGAATATTTCGTGGGCAGTTAATTTTTAAGACATTGAAACAAAACTTTGGCATTTCATATTTTAATAGTCAAGAAACAGGAAAAAGGTGACTCTATCACTTCTAGGTTGAAACAAGCATGAAAGGACAAGTGCTCGATGATCTTTTCAAATTTATGGAGTCAGTAAAGATCAAAAATGACTGCTCAGGTAATATAGGTAAAATGGTGTACCAGGTTCCCGTGAACTGCCATATACACCTTGGTTATAAAATGAAAGAAGAAGCAACCAAGGACTTGACATACGTGCAGGTAGTCTCCCTGAATGCTGTATTCAGTGTATCACGGTCACAAGGAGGCAGACTCGGCTTCCTACGAATAAAAGGATTGAAACCTAGTGGGGTCTCCCTTTATATACTCGATGGTACGGGGAGCACAAGTCCATACTAGTGATGTCCGAAGCCAACTGGCGAACGACAGCTGCTAGGTTTAAATACATCGAAACACGTCTCTAACTTAGACCACTAAATGTTTCGTTAAGTTTCAATGTTGCCTTAGGTTAATTGAATAAATTTTAAGTTGATCTTGTATTTATATTTCAATTCCAAGGTCCTTCCATATGTTGGATCTCACAATTCCCTAAATGCAAGCTACATGCCATAAAATACCATTATGTTCAATGAAGAGCTATCTACGAGAAAGTTTTAGGAGTTTTCAAACGACATCAAATAATAAGAACACATAGAAGCATCCAGTACAAAATCTGATGCAAGCTAAATAAAACGAGAAATCTTTCCTAGAATACCCAATGCTAGTTATGTGAAATATTTTTCAATTCCACAGTGCAAACAAGAATGTAAGCACGAAACAAATTTTTCGATTTTTCAATGTAATAGAGAAAACACTGCACTACATGACATGAAAAATAAACCTTCACACTAGTTCAAGAATATCAATGCGAGAGTCAAAGTGAAACAATCCAAACAACTCAAAAGAAAAAAAGACAGGAACTCAAACCAATGTCACAATCTCTCAAATCAAAGAAAGATGTCAAAACAAACCCATACAAGCAATGTGAGCTATGCTTGGAGTGACAAGAAGCAAAACTGAATGAAAGAGGCAAGACTCATTCCACCAAATGCAATCACTCAAAACAGATCCAGGGAGCTGAATGCAATCAAGCAAATAATGAAGGTGACCGTGAAACAAAAGACTCAAGCTCCTACAGGAGGCTTAGCATACCCTAGCACTAGAAAAACCCTAAGGCCATGATGATGAAAGAAATGGACAAACAACCGAAGGAAGGAGGTTGTTCACAGTCACAAACAATTTCAAAGCACTCAAATCAAGTCAAGAAAACACCTAAAGGCACCAGTATGGACCAAAAACTCCAAAACAGGGAAAACCCTAGCACCTATAGGAAATGGCGCGACTGTTTGGCTGTAATACGCGCCAAACAGGGAATGGCATAGGTGATGAACTGGAAACTAGCGGTAGTGGGTGTGACTGTCAGACTGGAAATCGCGCCAATCAAGCCAACCATGAAAAAATGAAATTTTTTGAAAAATAGAGGTCAGAACTAATCCTCTGGGGCTGAACAGGGGTCTAAGACTCAGCAAAACAACCATAAAAGGCAAGCTAAGCAAGAAAATACCAAGAACAAGAAATAACGGACAAAAGACAAACTCACACTGATTCCCAGCAGAGTCGCCAATTTGTTGGTGGGGTACATCTCCTCTGCGGACAGAGGCAATCCCACTAGCCCTAGAGTGGGTCTAGCCACAAACAAGACATGCTATGACATCAATTCCTAGTTAACAAATGAATGGAGATTCAATAGATAACCTACCGTATATCCTGCGCTGTTGTCGTCGTCGGAAGAGTGGCTACCTCTCGCTCCTGCTTCAACAGGTCATGATTTGCTCGTTCTCACGCTCAGATACCTGTACATACATAAGGAACAAAGACGACATACAACATAATATTTCGCGTCTATAACTATCAGTCAGTCGAAGAAGACCAAATCAATGCATCAATAAAAAAAACACAAAGATGGAACCAATACCATAGTCGAGTATATTATTAAGAGGAAGAAAGAGTACAACCAAGCTCCGACGTTGCGGTCTCCTCCAATAGGGTTCTAGCGGAGCACGTCTCACAAAGCTCGTCGGGTATTCATACAGGGATCTCTCTACAAGATTCTTCCTAGTTATACCTTCTCGATAGCGATTACTCAGCTATAGTATCTCTTCTCCAAGTTCACCTTCTTGGCTATATATTTAGCTAGCTTTTGTAAAGAGAGGAGGCCTGTTTATATAGAGGAATAAGAAGAGCTTAGGATCCCTATAATCATGGAGTGGATTCCTATCTTCAAGAATGTTCTAAAAACCATTACCCAAAGGAAGAGATCCGTGGCTTATCAATTTTAACCACTTGCTGTGACTCATCCCTGAGGTGGTTAAAGGAAACTTCCACCTCTAATTTGTTAAAAAACATTCCCAAAAAGGCTAGCGCGGGTACAAAAAAGAGACAGAGCACCATCTGGCGCAGCCTCTAGTGTACATCCTCCACACTGGTGCGAGGGGTGAACTGGTTACCTCCGCCAATGCCAAAACATAGGTTTTTATGGGCTTTATAAGGAAATGTTCAACAGGAGAAATGATGTCCTTATGCAGAAGGATGAAAAGAAGGTGTTTGCAGAGTATGAAACTGCTCACATGTCATGGGAAAGACCCTCCAATATGCGGAGTAAGGGATTGCAGGGATGGTGACAAAATGTTGTGTAACAGAAGGGCCCTAGATTTTTTTATGGGATACATTGATCATCACGCGAACCCGTCAATACAAAATATTAAGGATGCCATGAAGCAGTATTTCTGGAAGCCTAAATCATGCTCTCAATGTGTGGTCGAATTGAAGGATACACTAGCACATTTGGCCCAATTTTCGATGGCCAAAATGTCTCTCTTACGACACATAGGCATCCCAAGAGCGACACTTTAAGGCGAGGCAAAACATGGTTAGCCATTACGTCGCAATTCCGACACTTCAATAAAGTGTAAAAAGAGCGACACATTTTCCGAAGTTTCCAAATGGTCATCGCTCTTCCAACGTTAGCCCGACCATCGCTATTCCAACGTTATCAAAAGCGTCGCTATTCCGACGTTATCCAAACCGTCATTCTATCGATGTTCCAAAATGTCTCTCTACTAACGTTCCAAACCGTCACTCAACCGACGATCCATAATTGTCAGTCTTCCGACATTTTTCAAGTTTTTAAAATCATGTCGGTAGTCCAATGATTGTGTTTGTTCATCGCTATTCTGACATGTGTGACTTGTTGTCGCTCTACTGACGTCTTACAAACTTTTTCAGAAGTCCGACGTCCTGCAGAGTTTGTCGCAAGTCCGACGGGTCAGACTTTGTCCAACATCCGTCGTTATTCCGACGTGTCTGACTTGTCATCGTTCTACCAACGGCTTGCATACTATGTCAGAAGTCCGACATCTTGTAGTCGTTGTCGCAATTCCGACGGTTGGAAGTGGAAAGAAAGTGTCGGTATATCGACAGAAAAAAACTTATATGGAAAAAAAAAACGAGTGCAGTTTTCCAGCTCCAGGAATACATCCAATGACATTCTTGGAGCATTCATAGAAGACCTTGTTTGAAGCATTGCTGAAGATCTTGTTGAAGACTTGAAGTTCTATTGAAGAAGCCTCATTTGAGAAAACTTGAAATCCCTTGAATTAGCCTCCTCGTAGTAGATATTGACAATCATTTTTGGATTAGTAAAATGTATATATGATAAATCCCTTGATGATGAGAAAAATGAACTATGGTAATCTTTGTAAGAATTTGGGATATGATCTATAATAGATCTTAAAATAGACTTGATCCTTGACCTAAGTACATTGAAATATATGTCAAGAATATCATTGAATACTTTGTAACCTATCCATTAAAGCTTATTTGAATTATCTTGGAGGCCATTTTTAGCACCTCTAGAAAAAAAAATTGAAGTAAATCTTAGAGTGGTATGTGATGCATTGTTGGAGCAGTATTGGATACATTCTTTAAGAATTGGTAAAGTATTATTGAAGAGATAGTTCAAGTATTATTGGTAAATCACTTTCTGGAGTTGAAAGATAGAATTATGATCCAACCTCCATACATAAGGACTAGATACATGACCTTGGTTTCAAGTTGGCTATCAAAGACTCTGGATTGACACAAATCACCACATCTTGCAGCAAAACAATATTTGCCTACTTACGCCATTGACAGAGAATCCCATATTTCAATGCCCAATCTCAAGAGATAGATTCACCTATTCATGACTTGGAAAGCTCCCTTTCCAATTTTTTCTACTAACCTAATGAAAGAGAAATAGATTCACACATTCATGACTTGGGATGCTCCCTTTCCACCTTTTCTACAACACTGAAAAATGATGCCTTTCTCTCCTCATAAGGGAAGTATTCAGACACAAAAATCAATGTGTAATTGTATCAACCTAACCACATGCCCTCAAGAGGATCACTTCATACCAATTGTTGATCCAGCATCCTTCTTTTTCTTCTTATTTTGTGGACAGTTAGTAGAAAAATGCTTGTATTCGTGAAAGTGAAAACACTTCACCTTTGACATCTCCTGCTTCTTACCTTTGGACTCGTATTTAGAATGGAATTTATTCCCCGACTCCTTCTTAGCCTTGGAATCCAAATCACAATCCTCTTCATCCTCAAGCTTAGATGAAGAGCAATCTCTGGTGTTCCGTCTGAACTCCTCCTACACCAAATCCGACCATAGTCGTTCCCAATATGGAGATTTTTCCCGACCATTGACAGAGTCTTCATAACTATGTCTGTTGGAGCAGGGTCATCTAATGTCAAATGTAAAACATTTTTGTAATATTTTGTAATAATATAGTCTAGCGCAGGGGATTTGGGGCGGGTCAAAGTCCCCAATGAATTATAATGGATCATGGGGTAGACGAAGAGTCTAAAAACCATGGTTTGTGGACCATAGAATAGTGCAGACTAATATGTTATAAACAGATGGTTAAATCAAGTCTAGAGGAGGCTAAGATTTTGGATTAAGCTTGGATACAGACGTGTGGATCTTCTGTGTCGATTTTTTGGGTGAGGGCTCCTGTTGGCTATATGCGCGGAGACCTTGATTCCTGTTGTGTGCGGACCCCACTGGTTATTTGTGCAGGCTAGTAGATAGATTTTGTAAGTTGCACTTGGATATTAATGAATGAGAAGATTGTTTGGGATCTTTGTGTATTTTATGTTATGATTATTGGCTATGCTCTGTGTTATTTCTAAAGTATAATTTCTTGCTAAATGCGGATGATTTATTGATGCGCACATGGATGCGATATTCGAAAAGGGGATGAATGCATTGATCTGGTTAGATTTAATTTCTTTGCTCTATTAGCGTGCTATCTATTTATTTATAAGATTTGACATATTGTTAAGGGATTCTGTCTTAGGGCTTCACCATCGCAGGTCTGTCTGACCTTAATGGACCCACTTCAATTAACTTTCTCTCTCTCAGGGTGTGGAAACCTGATTCCAGCACCCTCCCATACTACTTAAGGTGAGACCTTGACCTGCGTAAGCAGGCCATTGCTAAAAGGGCCAGTAGTAAAGGGGTTTGTTGGAAAACCTTAAAACTAAACCTGGGTCAATACCCCTCAAGAAAAAAAATGGTTACGTTGTCGGGAACGAGATAATTTTGAGAGAGAGATTGGGTAATGCCACGGGGTCATTAGCAGTCGTTGAAGCCTGAAATTGAGGACTAGTTCGAAAAACAGATTCAGGAGTTTTCCCTAAAAGAGAATAGAAGTAAGAAGATATCTGTCGAAGAGTGGAATAAAAATTACATCTTTACAGAAGTGACGAAATATTCTTTGTATCCTTCGCACATGAGCTACTGGAGTGGCTGGCAAGATTGCCAAAGTTCCAGACCTGTTGGAAACATGATCAGATTACGCAGTGGACTGATAACAAGGTCACCAGGACTGTGGACCACTAGGTTGATAGTATTTTGGGAGGGTTTGTAACAAAGTTTTTAGTTGATCAGTTTGTGTCTTATTCGAAAGTGGAGTGAAGGTTCTTCAAAGGATTTAGAGGTAAGCTCCTGCAAACCCTGTCATTTTTTATTAAGAAACTATTGTGTGAAATTTTTTTCCTGTGCAGCAACACCGAGTGAATGACCTCTAACTAGAGTGGAAGCTCAACACGAAGCGGTAAATACTACTGGGTTAATCAAGGAGGAGATAGATCGGTATATAGTCCTTTAAGGGAATCTCCTGATCTTAACCTGGGCGGGGATACACAAGTTGGAACCAGTCCCCAGGCTACATCATCATCAAACCCATGCAAGGGTAAGAATTCTCCTACCCCACCTTTGCCACCACCTATAGACGATATTGTTGTGCACATGAAACTTCCTACCTTTAAGGGTGCGAGGGATGAGGATATGGATCGATTCTGGTTTGTAGCAGAGTCTGTATAGACTGGCCAGAACATTAATAATGATGTTGTCAAAATATCGTAGTTGTCCATAGCCTTTGAAGGAAGTTGTTGGTGAGGTAAATCCCTTCTGCGGATAGAGGTGATCTCACTAGCCCTAGAGTGGGTCTAGCCACAAACAAGAAACATTATGACATCAATTCCTAGTTAACATATGAATGGAGATTCAATAGATAACCTACCGTATATCCTGCACTGTTGCCATCGTCGGAAGAGTGCCTACCTCTCGTTCCTAGTTCGACAGGTCACGATCTACTTGTTCTCATGCTCAGATACCTGTACATACACAAGGAAAAATGATGACATACAACATACTATTTCGCATCTGTAACTATCAATCAGTCGAAGAAGACCAAATCAATGCATTAATAAATAAAACAAAAAGAGTGAACCAATACCATAGTCGAGTATATTATTAAGAGGAAGGAAGAGTACAACCAAGCTTAGACGTTGCGGTCTCCTCCAATAGGGTTATAGCAGAACGCGTCTCACAAAGCTCGTCGAGAATTCAGACGGGGCTCTCTCTATGGGATTCTTCCTGGTTCTACCTTCTCGATAGTGATTACTCAGCTATAGTATCTCTTCTCCAAGTTCAATTTCTTTGCTATATGTTTAGCTAGCTTTTGTAAAGGGAGGGGGCTTGTTTATATAAAGGAAGGAGGAGAGGTTAGGATCCATATAATCATGGACGGGAGTCCTATCTTCAAGAATGTTCTAAAAACCATTACCCAAAGGAAGAGATATGTGGCTTTTCAATTTTAACCACTAGTTGTGACTCATCCCTGAGGTGGTTAAAGGAAAATTCCGCCTCTAATTTGTTAAAAAACATTCACAAAAAGGTTGGCGCGGGTACAAAAAAGAGACAGAGTGCCAACTGGCGCGGCCTCTAGTGTACATCCTCCACACTGGCGTGAGGGGTGAACTAGCTACCCGCACCAATGCCAAAACATAGGTTTTTATGGGCTTTCTGAGGAAATTTTAAATAGGAGAAATTATTTCCTTATGTAGAAGGATGCAAAGAAGGTGTTTGCAGAGTATGACACTACTCATAGGTCATGGGAAATACCCTCCAATATGCGGTGCGAGGGATTGCAAGGATGGTGACCAAATGTTGTGTAACAGATTCCCCCTAAAGCATGAGGCCCGAGAGAGAGGGAGGGGTGAAATGATTTATGAGAACGCGTTCGACCCAAACACTGTTGTCGGAAGACCTGCAAGTACAAGTACAACTGATAGATTTGATACATGACATGTGGAATGGGCGCAGCCAGCCATAATAAACAATGAGATCTAAGGTATGGACACAACCATCCAGCAGTAGGGATCAATAAATAGACTCAGGTATGGTCGCAGCCATCCAATCAGAAGAGTCATGTAATAAGTCATAGTAATCCACAAAGAACCCGTAGCCTAGATTTCATTGGAAAAAACCCAAGTTCTTGCGCTCCATCTCAACCCGAACAAAGTACAAATTCAAGCATACGAATATGTGAGCTGAAGTCGAACATGCAATAAAATCGTCTAATTACCAGCCAGTGATGAAAGCTATTAACAGACGTGAGAGAAACCACCAATAATGATAATGGCTCTCAAGGTACAAAAAGGTACAATCCACGGAATGTGAACAGTGATCTGACGTTGAACACCCACAAAGTAAATCGATCGAAGGCCAATGATGTGGACCTTACATCGAGTGCGAAGAACTTGCCATTGAGGCATGCAGGCTCCAAGGTACCTGAAGGTAGTCTCTAGATCAACTTCCTAGATAATGAGTTGGAGTCGATAGGAAAGGACCTTGATCAAAGGTGGGCCATAATGTTTCCCACATCATCGACATGAGACAGAGGAATATGATGTTTGTGAATCAAGAACAACAGAGAATCAGAGGGAGGTTGACAACTTTAGAAGCAAACTTCTCTTGAACATATCGGCGGCACGATGCTGGATTCGGCAGTATTTGACATCAAGGGATCTGAGGTGTTAGCCACCTGTAAAATTTGACTGTACCAAAGGTGGCTAAATTTGTTCTGAGCCTTCAAGGAACAATTTTTATCTATTAAAAATTGTTGGCTCTTGAAGACTCTTGAAGGCCTCATGCCTCTGTCCAGATCCCATTTTGCTGTTTACATACTAAAAACCTCTGAAATCCTATAAAAATCAAAAGTCAAATACTACTACAGACCCCTTTTTTCCCCTTCCTTCTCCTCAAAACTAACCTCTTCTTCTATCCCTCCATTCCCCATGAGAATCCCTCTTTTCATGTTTCTGCTATTTTCCCTCATCAAAATTCATTTTATAAGGTTAAAAACCCACTTTTTAACCTTACCGCAACCTTCATTTCCTTTGACAAAACCATAAAAAACGCATATTTTCTATGCATCAGACTTAAGTCCCCTCGGGCCAAGCCTCTAACCCTTTCTTCGTCCATGCGCCCGAGCGCCAGAACCAAATGCTGAACCCGTCGGGCGCTTATCCTTTTAAATTAAAATTTCTCCACCAAACCATTAAAAACCTTTGTAAATTCGTATTTTTGGGTTTTTTCATTTCCAAAGCTTTCCGCCATGTAAATTGTGGAGCAATCTCGACCGTCGATCTGCTCCGCAGATCGGACGGTGCGGAGTACGACTTACCGTGGTCCCCACCTCCAGCGCGCCGGTTGCCCCAAAACCGCGTGGTATGTTTCGCACTACCTTTGGGCGGAGTGTGGTTTTCTCCCAATCGGCAATGATTCCATACGCTTGCCGCCACGCGTCCTCTGTACCCTTTCCAAAACCGCCGTCCCCATGCATTAAAGTTATCCCCCGCGCATTAACGTTCGGGCCAGGGCATGCAGCGAAATGGATCTCCGTCGGCCGATCTGGGCCCACTGATTCGACGGTGAGCGCTAACCGAAGTTGCTCGATGGATAACAAAGGTGCACGCGCGATAAAACAGGCCATCGAACAGCGGAAATTGCATCTCCGCCGTTGATCTGATCTGCAGATCGACGATCCAAAATTCATCACCTAGATTCCCTCTATTTGACTTTCAACACCCCCTGATTCCATCTTGACCGTCTAAATTGATCCATATCAACGGCGCAGTTTCACTGCGGGGGTATACCCCCAAGATTTTTTCTCCGTACACCCGGACCCCCCGCAATCATCCCCGACCGTCGATCTCAGCGCGAATCGATGGCTCTGATCTAATCCTCCTTCCCCCATGCTTTTTCGATCATCCTGAGATTAAATCCTGACCGTTGGATGATGCCATCCAATGGCCCTGCTTCCTCTGCACATCCTCCAATGCAGATTGACCTATAAACGCAGGATTTTGAAACATTTGTTTGTTTGTGCAGGGTTTAATGTTTTTTCGCTTAAATGGAGAAATTCCGTAGGCCAAGGATGAAAATCCTCTGACCTTCGAATACATCAGGGAAGTCATCCGCAGGTTTAAATTACATGTTTCATCTATGTTTTCTTAGGCATTTATGCCTTATAATCCCTGCGCAGCCCGGCACGACAGCAAGGAAAACCATGAAACGGGCACAATCAAAGATTATCAGTGTCAAAGACCAGGGTGAACCAGAGCATAGAATTGATGGAGAAATTAGTGGGGATTACGACTAAGACAGTTATCAATAGCCTAAATCCCAATCTAAAACACAGTTTAAAGGAAAACCTAAAAGTGTTTTATTAGGAAAACCCTCCACCACCACAGATGGAGGTGAATTGATTCCTCCCAGCGACCAAAGTGCCACCTGTGCCTCAAAGTATTCAATCAGTAACAGAACTTATTGATCGGGATCAGATATTTTGCCTCGACGCAGCCGAAGAGTTACTTTTGCCAGGGATTTAATGAAAGAATATATGTAGAGTAACCCTAGCATCACACAGAGCCTCAAAGGTCAACAAAAGCTCCCACCGAGCTTAATTCATAAGTGTAAACCAATTAATACATTGAAACACCTGTACAGTTTTTTTTATTGAGCCTCCCAAGGGCCAAGAAAACATTAACTCTGTATTAATTGTATTTGAGATCTTTAATCAGATCTCACCTCCTCATCCTTCTATATATACTTCAGTAAAAGATGAGTGAGGGGTTGGTTGTTGATGTAATTGTTGAAGCATTGTAATGTAATTGAGCTGAAGACTCCTGATTGTAAATAGTGATTCACTGGCTCTTGGAGCTCTGCTTGTAATAGATAAGTTAGGTTATGAAAGAAAGATGAATTAAAACACTGGACTTGAAGATTGTAACTGGTTTGGAGCATCAATACAAGCTGATTTATGGGATCCTGGTCTATGTTGACAGTGATGTTATTCTCATTGTAACTTGTTATTTTATTCCTGTTTTCATTTTGTTTCATTTTCTTCTGTAAAGAACAGTTTAAACAGTGTTAGGACCTACTGCATATCAGTAACCTTCTCTGGCTGAAAAATCTTTATTTAAATGTTTTCTTTCAACTGTGTTATTTGAAAATGATTTAATTCAGTTCAAGCATAGGAATGTTGGCGTTCCCTCGTCTTATTGTCTTAGCTGAATATTATTTTTGAATGTTACTTTCAGTATATGTTGTGTGAAGATGAACTGAGGAAGATATGGTGAGCCCTGGTCCCAATCTTGTTTGCATAACTGTTTGATTTTTTCCCTTAGAATGTGTTAAAAGCTGGCTAGTTTCAAAGTACTTACCAGATCTTAGGCCATTCTGTGTTATCTCTATGATTGTCTTGGAAGTAGCCAAGTAAAGAAGAGCTAGGAGAGGATTTATGGTGAGCCCGGCCCGCTAGTCTCTACTCCAAAGGTTGCCTTCAAGTTTCCCTTAGTTTTTGCATGTTTTCTATTGGAAGTGCATCAAAGGATGGATAGTTTCAAAGTACTTACCAGATCCTAGTTTGCTTTCATGTCTTTCTTAAGTGCCTGGTCAAAGGATGGCTAGTTTCGAAGTACTTACCAGATCTTGGGCTGCTCTTTGTTCTGCATCTGTTTATTTCCCCTTCTTGATGTATCATTCCATTCAATAAATCAAACCTTAAAGAGATCCTTAGGCATAGATGACTTGCCCCATAGACCACTCTTGAACCTGACTGTTTCAATTAAATCCTCTCATGACTCCATAGCCCAATGGACTGAAAACATGCCTTCATTTTTCCTCTTGACCCAAACTTACTCTTTTGCTTGCAACTTCTCACTTTTGAACCTCTTTACTTTTGGGACTTTTCACCTCTAACAGCAATCATGTTCAACCATCCAAAAACAAGCAAAACCCTTGGTATTCATAACTAGCCTAACACAATTACCCCAAACTTCAAAGACAAATCCATCTTTGCACTCATTGGAGAGATCCCTCTCCGGATTCAGGAGGGCTAGATCCTAGAATCCCAAAGTTGGTTGAAACGATATTGTTTCTGTAATTGGACTCTACCAATCTTGCTAATAAATTACAGATTCCCAACATTTCTGGCAACTCCGCTGGGGACTAAGTTGAGTTTTCATCTCATTTTCCCTTGATCTTCACACAAAACTTTGAGAGTAAAAAGCAGCCTTTTCAAGCACTACCAAGGAATGGTAATCATGATGAGACTTGTTTGAGTCAGTGACAAACTAGGTCAACCCTAGGATTCTGATAAGACTTCATCTAACCTTGAAAAAACAGTTAGCTTAGCCATAAGAGTAGATTGTCTTTGTCTCACAACCGTAGCTAAGTTTTGAAACAAAGTTAGGGTATTCTTAGAAACCACACAAATAAAAATAACTCATAAAATACCAAAAACATATCAGATTGGTAGTAAAACACTCACTCTTACATTTCATATACCTTTTGATTGTGTTTTACCTTATACTCTTAGACAGAGTCTGGAAAGGGCCAGGTAGCCTCCAGATCTCATCCTCTTTTAGAGGTGACATATCTGGTAAATTCCCTCCCAGTCAAGCTCTGGTTAGAGTTTGTTGTGTTTCGGGATATCCTTGAAAAAGGATGTTTCACAAGCACTGTGGTGGACAGTGTATCTCTTTGAAAACACTCTAAATTTTCCACCTGGCGTCTCCACAATCCTGAACAGACCTTAAGACTCCACTGGGAAGAACCCTTATCGTTATAATATCTTTCAAACTCAGTTAGAGGACTGTAGGATTAAATTTGTGAAAACAAATTAGTTGACCTCTTAAAGATTGTCATATTTGGTTGAACTTTTCTTATTTTTTGGGTCTAAAACACAGCATAGTGGCTCCTAGAAAGATTCACACTAGAGCCCATCCTGACCTTGATTCACCTGAGATAGTTGATAACCCAGAAAGAATCCTTAGGAAATCTCCTAAGATAGAATTTTCAACTATTTTCAGATTACCCCTAAGAGCTAATTCAGTCCCTAAAAATCTTTCAACTCTACAAAAATCACAAGCTGACCTATTAAATCCATTTAGAACTAGGTCCCTTGATGATTTAGATCAATTAGATTCTGAGTCTTCACATTCATCTCCTGAAACAAGTGAACATCTTGGGAATAGAGAAACAACACCTCCTGATTTATATTTTCTTTATAATCTAGGTGTCTCTCATCCAAGGTCAGCTCAGCAATCTACTGCGGTCCCATCCACTTCTTTTCATCCTTCATCCGTCGCTCGAACCACTTCACTTCAGCCCACACCCCCTCTTGTCAATCCACCTCCACCACATATCATGGCAACATGGTATGCTCCCTTAGTCCTTCCTGTACCATTAGTCAATCTTCCACAGGACTATCAGTCCAAAATTCCATTATATGATGCTAGCAACACTACAACAGCATCACAACATGTGGACAAGATGAATGACTACTTTGACAGAAATGAAATTGATGATGATTCTGTCAAACTCAGATTGTTTGCTCAGAGTTTAGGGGGAGAAGTAATAAAATGGTTTAAAGCCCTAGCCCCCCACAGTATCAACAATCTCCAAGGCTTCCATCAAACATTCTTAAACAAATGGGAAGTGAGGAAGAATCCTCTCCAAGTCCTTGCTGACTACGACAATCTCCATAGAAACCCTGGGGAAAGTGTACAAGCCTATTGTACTAGATTTAATAGTGTGTATAATGCACTCTCCCTAGAATTAAAACCTCCACAAGGCTCAGCCTTAAACAAGTTTCCTGAAGGGTTTGACGCTGACATGACCTATTCACTTGGAGAGAGAGATTTTGCAACCCTTGAAGACATGCAAAGAGGTGCTCTTTCTGTGAAAGTCAACTTAATGGAGAAGAGGGCAAGGATGAAAGCTGAAAAGAGAGTATCTTTTAGAGAGGAATCCACACCTACTACCTCAAGCTCAAAGATGGAGAGAATGATGGAAGAAATGATGAAGAAAATGAGCATTCTTGAGAGAGCACAAGCAAGTCAAAACCAAACGGCTCCTCAAAACAGAAACCAAAACCAGAATCAGAATATAAGAAGAAACCAGCCTCCAAACAGACCCAGGGAAGATGATCAACAGATCGCTCCTCCCTTTCATCAAAACTATGTAAGTGAGGTTGAGGAAACAAATGAAATGATAGAGGGAGATGATATGAACCTATTTGGGGTAGATGATGATGACTTCGAGGTTCATTATGATAGAAAAAAGGGTCTTTACACACCTTATGATGACAAACGAGATGGTGATGAAAATTTTTGTCAAGACATGGAAAATGCCGTCACAGAACCTTCAAAAGAATATGAACTCAGAAGTAAATCTAGTCAACAAACCCCCAGCACCAAAACCTCTGACAAAGCTTCTCTGAACACCACTACAACCAAGCCTAAAACAGTCAAACAAAAGGACAAAATGGTGGTTGTTAATTCTGGTAAAGGTAAAGAGAAAGACACTCCGAATTTTGAAAAACAGAGTGCAAACATCAGTAGTACTAACACTTCAGCTAGTACTCCTTTTTCAACCATTGTGTCAACTGTAGATAAAACAAATCAGCAAGTTGTTGTTGCTGATAGAGTGGCAGTAAACAAGGCTGAAAACAGCACCTTAAAGAATCAAATTCCTTTCAGCCTGGAACAGGAAATCTCAAAGATCAAAATTTCTGTCCCTTTGACTGAGTTAGCTTCCCAACAAGTATATAGGTCGAAAATTTTGAAGGCTTTGAACATAGAAGAAAATGAGGATACACTCAATCTTAATGACGACCAGCCAGAGCTTATTTTTGGTCCAAATATTGAAGGTAAGTTTCAAGAGGGACCTGTCCCTCCCTTTTATGTAATTTTGAACGTTCATGACAAAATTCTACACAACGCTATGCATGACTCAGGCACTTCTCATAATTTAATGACAAAAGCTGTAATGGAGAGCCTAGGTCTTGAAATCACCAGACCTTATAAAGATCTCTACTCCTTTGACTCAAGCAGAGTCAAGTGTTTAGGATTGATCAAAGACCTTTGTGTTAACTTAGCCCAGATTCCAGCCAAATGATTAGTTATGGATGTTGTTGTGGCTGATGTACCTCCAAAGTATGGAATGATTTTATCAAGATCTTGGGGGGCTAAGTTACAAGGGACTATGCAAATGGACATGACCTATGCGACTATCCCTGTTTTCAACCAGACTAGAAGACTTTACAGGGAGTCTCATATGTAATACACAGTTACAAGTCAAGACGGGCCTCAAAACTCCCCTCTGTATTCCATAAGTACAAGCCTTGATTCTTTTATCATGTTTAATGATGAAACCCTCACTGAACAAATCACTTTAACAGGATCAATGGCTGAAACGAAGGAAGAGGAGCACAACACTGAAGTGTCAAAACAGTTTGCTACATTTGAAAACCGTGGCAAACAAAACACCGGTCTTGATTTACAAGTCATAAGTCCATTACTGTTAAACTTTGACAGCAAAGAAAACATTCCTCAACATATTGAAAAACTTGAAGAATCAAATCATACAGAGGACATTCACCAAACTGATAAAACTGAAAATGATCCTCTCTGGAGTATGTATTTTGATGGGTCATGCACTAAAACAAATGTTGGTGCAGGTGTCTGGATTACTAACACTGAAAGCAAGCACACATAATGCATTTCTTGCAAATTAAACTTTCAGTGTTCTAACAACATAGCAGAGTACGAATCCCTGCTCTTAGGCTTACAGTTGTTGAAAAGGTTAGGAGCCAAGAAAATAGCTGTGTATGGGGATTCTGAGTTAATAATTAGGCAAGTCAATGGGGAGTATAATGCAAACCATCCCAGACTTAGGGCCTATCAGAATGATGTCATGGATCTTTTGAAAACATTTGAGGAATCCACACTGAGTTTTGTCCCCAGAAAAAGAAATCTTATAGCCCACAATTTAGCCTTTGCAGCTAGGACATGTCTAACGCCATATGAGACTGAAGATTCTTCACCTCAGATAAAATTTAGACCAACTGTGCCTGATAATAAAAAATATTGGCAGGTGTTTGACGGAGATAAACAAATAGAAGACTTCATGCAACTCAGAAATGAATTTGAACTGCATAGTTCAGATTCATATTATGATACAGACTGCAATGAAGAAAATTTTCTTGGTGAAGAAGAACCTTCTCCTGAGCTTGTCACTATTAACCTTCAGAATTGCAAACTTAGGAATGAAACAGAATCGAGTGCGGAATCAAAAAATAGAGGAATTAGAAACTCTGCATTCTAAAAACAAAAGTTTTCCAAGTGGTCTAACACCTTTAGAAGAGTTGTTCGATTTTAACGATGTGGCCAAAAAACCTAAACTGGAACCTGTAGAGACTGAAGTAGAGGAGTGCAACATAGGCAGTAAGGAAAACCGAAAATGATCAAACTGTCCAAAACTTTGCCGGCTCACATTAAACTCAAATACATAGAGCTGTTCAAATAATTTTCCGATGTTTTTGCATGGAGTTACGAAGATCTTAAATCCTATGACACTGCAATAATACAACACAAAATCCCTCTTAAAGAAAACCAAAAACCATTCAAACAGAAACTGCGCAGAATAAACCCTATACAGCTGCCTTTGGTCAAGAAGGAAATCATGAAGATGTATGATGCTGGTATTATTGTCCCTATTAGATATTCTGAATGGGTATCTAATCTGGTGTCTGTTAGGAAGAAGACTGGAGAAATCAAGCTTTGTATAGATTTTATAGATTTAAACAAAGCTTCATTGAAAGACAACTACCCTTTACCAAAGATGGATCATATTTTACAATGGGTGGTAGGGTCTAAAAGAATTTCTTTGCTTGATGGCTATTCGGGGTATAATCAAATCTTAGTTCACCCTGTTGATCAACTAAAGACAGCCTTTACTACACCATGGGGCACTTTCATATATGTGAAAATGCCCTTTGTTCTAATGAATGCTAGAGCAACCTTTCAGAGAGCCATGGACATAGCATTCTCGGAAGAATTGGGCTTCTTCATCATTATCTATCTTGATGATGTCACTGTGTTTTCAAAAACAGATGAAGAGAATTTACAGCATTTAAGAAAAATTTTCGATAAATGCAGAAGATTTGGGATATCTTTAAACCCTAAGAAAACACTTTTTGGTCTCTAAGAGGGTAAGCTTCTTGGGCACATTATTTCTGAGGAGGGTATAAAGATAGATCCAAAGAGGATAGAGGCCATATTGCAAATCTCTCATCCTCGAAACATCAAAGAGTTGCAGTCTTTCATTGGAAAGATTAACTTTTTGAGAAGGTTCATCCCCAACTTGGCTGAGCTCCTTAGGAATATCACAAACATGTTAAAGAAGGAGCAAGGGGTAAAATGGACCTTGGAAGTAAATACATCCTTTGAGCTGGTGAAACAAGCATTAACCAAAACACTGATTCTCATAAGTCCTGATTTTTCAAAAGATTTTTATATCTTTTCATTTGCATCAGAACATACCATAGCTGCTGTCCTTTTACAGAAAAATCCACAAGGACAAGAGAAGCCTATTGCATTCTTTAGTAAGGCATTGAGGGATGCCCCATTGAGGTACAACATTATGGAAAAGCAAGCTTTTTCTTTGGTTAAAGCTTTAAAATATTTCAGGGTGTACATCCTTGACTCACACATCATTGCCTTTGTCCCAAATTCAGTGATTAAAGACATTCTAACACATGACCCAGATGGTAAGAGAGGTAAGTGGATTGTTGTTATTCTTGAATATGATTTAGAGATAAAACCCACTACGCTCATCAAAGGCCAAGGTCTGGCCAGATTAATGGCTGAGTCAAATTGTGAAGTTCTTGATATTCATATGATTAATGCTTTAGATGATCAAGAGGAAATCTCGACACCTATTGTTGAAAACCATTTCATGAATTCCTCTTGGTATGCTGATATTGTTTATGTTTTGCTTAATTTAAATACACCCCCTGGTTTATTAAAAACAAAGGCAAGGTTCTTGAAGCTGAAAGCAGTAACTATTGCATTATAGATAGATGTCTTTATTGGAAAAATGCAAGTGGTATATTGCTTAAATGTTTGCCTGAGTTTGATGCAGAGAAGGTTAAGCAGGAATTCCATGAAGGAGAGTGTGGGGGTCATTTGTACTGGAAGTCAACAGCCAACAAAATTTTGAGGGTTGGTTTCTATTAGCCTACTCTTTTTCCTGATATACACAAAATGACCACTACTTGCCATAAATGCCAACTGTTTGAAGGCAAGAGAAAATTGCTACCCCTTCTACTGCATCCAATCACTGTTGAAGCTCCTTTTTAACAGTGGGGACTTAACTTCATAGGAGAAATCCATCCACCATCTTCTGCCCAACATAGGTGGATCCTTACTGCCACAGACTATTTCACTCAGTGGATAGAAGCCATTCCTTGTAGGCAGGCCAATGATTCAGTTATCATGAAGTTCATAGAGACTAACATTCTCTCCAGATTTGGCTGTCCTACCAAAATTATGACGGATAACGCAGCAGTATTTGGATCAAAGAGGATGGTTGACTTCTGTCATAGATATTAGATATCATTGGGGCATTCCACAGCCTATTACCCTCAAGGTAATGGACTTGCAGAATCTTCCAACAAAAGCTTAGTGAACATAATCAAGAAACTGTTGGAGGATAACAAAAATTCTTGGCACACAAAGCTGGTCTACGCACTTTGGGCTGACAGATTAACTTTGAATAAATCTATTGGTATGTCACCTTTCCAACTTGTGTATGGTACAGATGCAATTTCCTAACAGCCTTGGTGTACCAGTGATGAAGCTCATTCAAGAGTTGCAGACTGAATAAAATGACATGATCAGAAGAATAAATCATACCCTTCATCTTCAGCAAACCAGAGAGGAAGTGTATAACAAAGCATTACACAAACAGGACAGCATCAAAAAGTTTTTTGACAGAAGAACAAAGGCGAGCAATTTCAAGATTGAGGAAAAAGTTTTAAAGTGGGACTCAAGGAGGGAAGAAAAGGGCAAACATGGAAAATTTGACAACCTATGGCTTGGCCCTTACTCCATTCATTCAGCTGCTGGTAATAATGCATTTTTCTTACAGGAATTGGATGGAACAGAATTGTTTGGGGGTCCTGTCAATGGCAGGATGCTTAAGCATTACTTCTCTTGATCCATTTTTTGTTTTGAAGACTTTTTATATTTTTCCATTATGAATATTCCATCCACCATTGTATTCAAAGTTATAAAAAATCAAAAAATACAAAAAACAAAGAAAAGAAGAAAAGAGGGCAGAAATGAAAACAAGAAAGGCAAAGCCCCATGCCAAAAAGAGAAACAAATTCTAAAAGTGTGCAAGCTCAAATGCCACTCCTCAAAAACACACTTCTAGTTAGTCAAACTGTTTAAACTTGACTAATTGGTTTTAAATTTTCTGTTGATAGGATAGTGAATTCGATTTTCCAAACTGTTCAATATTGGCTTATCAGTAGATAGATTAGGATAGAAATTGAAGGTTCAAACAAGCTCAAAATCTGAACCAAAGTTTCCAAAGGGAGATGACTCAAATCTATGTTAAATTCTGAGTCAAAGAATGTAAAGATCTGGTTCTAATCATCTTAAAATCTAAACCAGAAGAAAAGCAAGGACAGCTCAAACAAAAGCAAAAACAGAGCTGTGAAGAAAAGAGAAGGCTATGATGAGAGACCCTCAGATATTAAGCCTTCCATTTTGATTTTAAAATTTCTGCAAATAATAATCTATGTGCAGCTTGTTTTTATGCCATAGATCACAGCAAGTCAAACAGCTTAATCTTGGCTTGACTATTTTTAAATTTCTGTTGTAGAATTTAGAGAATGGAAGTCTGTTAGAAATTTTAATCCCAACAGACAGTAGATTAGGTAGAGAATAATCTGAGCTCAACTGTTTAATCTGAGTTCAGGGAGAAATAAGGAGTAGAGTTAGATTAGTTTTTTTTGCTTTCAAAAGAATAAAATGTTGTGAAAAGAGTTTGCCAATCCAAGTGCACTCTGATGAAGAAAAAATGTTAGATCAGTAGGATTGGGTAGGTAGAAATTTGTATTGATGAGGTCCATTATTTTTTCATAAAATGATGTTATTTTTCAGAGCAAGGCAAGATCATCCAGCAAAAGAAGAGAAATCTAAAGGATCAGGCGCAAGTCAGCCTCCCAGAGAAATCAAGTCTGAATTATTGATGCCTTCAAGAAGGCACCATCCCCAAGTGGAGCCACTGTTAGCCACCTATAAAATTTGACTGTACCAAAGGTGGCTAAATTTTTTCTGAGCCTTCAAGGAACAATTTTTCTCTATTAAAAATTGTTGGCTCTTGAAGACTCTTGAAGGCCTCATGCCTCTGTCCAGATCCCATTCTGTTGTTTACATCCTAAAAACCTCTGAAATCCTATAAAAATCCAAGTCAAATACTACTGCAGACCCCTTTTTTCCCCTTCCTTCTCCTCAAAAATGACCTCTTCTTCTATCCCTTCACTCCCCATGAGAATCCCTCTTTTCATGTTTCTGCTATTTTCCCTCATCAAAATTCATTTTATAAGGTTAAAAACCCACTTTTTAACCTTACCGCAACCTTCATTTCCTTTGGAAAAACCATAAAAAACGCATATTTTCTATGCATCAGAATTAAGCCCCCTCGGGCCAAGCCTCTAACCCTTTCTTCGTCCATGCGCCTGAGCGCCAGAACCAAATGCTGAACCCGTCGGGCGCTTATCCTTTTAAATTAAAATTTCTCCGCCAAACCATTAAAAACCTTTGTAAATTCGTATTTTTGGGTTTTTTCATTTCCAAAGCTTTCTACCATGTAAATTGTGGAGCAATCTCGACCGTTGATTTGCTCCGCAGATCAGACGGTGCGGAGCGCGACTTACCATGGTCCCCACCTCCAGCGCGCCGGTTGCCCCAAAACCGCGTGGTATGTTTCGCACCACCTTTGGGCGGAGGGTGGTTTTCTCCCAATCGGCAGTGATTCCATATGCTTGCTGCCATGCGTCCTCTGTACCCTTTCCAAAACCACCGTCCCTGTGCATTAAAGTTATCCCCCACGCATTAACGTTCGGGCCAGGGCATGCAGCGAAATGGATCTCTGACGTCCGATCTGGGCCTACTGATCCGACGGTGAGCGCTAACCAAAGTTTCTCGATGGATAACAAAGGTGCGCGCGCGATAAAACAGGCCATCACACAGCGGCAATCGCATCTCAGATCGACGGTCCAAAATTCATTACCCAGATTCCCTCCGTTAGACTTTCAACACCCCCTGATTCCATCTTGACCGTCTAAATTGATCCAGATCAACGGCGCAGTTTCACTGCGAGGGTATACCCCCAAGATTTTTTCTCCGTACACCCGGACCCCCCGTAATCATCCCCGACCGTCGATCTCGGTGCGAATCGATGGCTCTGATTTAATCCTCCTTCCCCCATGCTTTTTCGATCATCCTGAGATTAAATCCCGACCGTTGGATGATGCCATCCAACGGCCCTGCTTCCTCCGCACATCCTCTGATGCAGATTGACCTATAAACACAGGATTTTGTAACATTTTTTTGTTTTTGCAGGGTTTAATGTTTTTTCGCTTAAATGAAGAAATTCTGTAGGCCAAGGATGACAATCCTCTGACCTTCGAATACATCAGGAAAGTCATCTGAAGGGTTAAATTACATGTTTCGTCAATGTTTTCTTAGGCATTGATGCCTTATAATCCCTGCGCAGCCCAGCACGACAGCAAGGAAAACCATGAAACGGGCACAATCAAAGATTATCAGTGTCGAAGACCAGGGTGAACCAGAGAAGAGAATTGATGGAAAAATTAGTGGGGATTACGGCTAAGACAGTTATCAATAGCCTAATCCCCAATCTAAAACACAGTTTAAAGGAAAACCTAAAAGTGTTTTATCAAGAAAACCCTCCACCGCCACAGATGGAAGCAAATTGATTCCTCCCAGTGACCAAAGTGCCACCTGTGCCTCAAAGTATTCAATCAGGAACAAAACTTATTGATCGGGATCAGATATTTTGCCTCGACGCAGCCTAAGAGTTACTTCTGCCAGGGATTTAATGAAAGAATATCTGCAGAGTAAACCTAGCATCACACAGAGCCTCAAAGGTCAACAAAAGCTCCCACCGAGCTTAATTCATAAGTGTAAACCAATTAATATAGTGAAACACTTGTACGGTTTTTTTATTGAGCCTCCCAAGGGCCAAGAAAACATTAACTCTGTATTAATTGTATTTGAGATCTTTAATCAGATCTCACCTCCTCATCCTTCTATATATACTTCAGTAAAAGATGAGTGAGGGGTTGGTTGTTGATGTAATTGCTGAAGCATTGTAATGTAATTGAGCTGAAGACTCCTGATTGTAAATAGTGATTCACTGGCTCTTGGAGCTCTGCTTGTAATAGATAAGTTAGGTTATGAAAGAAAGATGAATTAAAACACTGGACTTGAAGATTGTAACTGGTTTGGAGCATCAATACAAGCTGATTTATGGGATACTGGTCTATGTTGACGGTGATTTTATTCTCATTGTAACTTGTTATTTTATTCATGTTTTCATTTTGTTTCATTTTCTTCTGTAAAGAACAGTTTAAACAGTGTTAGGACCTACTGCATATCAGTAACCTTCTTTGCCTGAAAAATCTTTATTTAAATGTTTTCTTTCAACTGTGTTATTTGAAAATGATTTAATTCAGTTCAAGCATAGGAATGTCGGCGTTCCCTCATCTTATTGTCTTAGCTGAATATTATTTTTGAATGTTACTTTCAGTATATGTTGTGTGAAGATGAACTGAGGAAGATATGGTGAGCCCTGGTCCCAATCTTGTTTGCATAACTGTTTGATTGTTTCCCTTAGAATGTGTTAAAATCTGGCTAGTTTCAAAGTACTTACCAGATCTTAGGCCATTCTGTGTTATCTATGTGATTGTCTTGGAAGTAGCCAAGTAAAGAAGAGCTAGGAGAGGATTTGTGGTGAGCCCGGCCCGCTAGTCTCTACTCCAAAGGTTGCCTTCAAGTTTCCCTTAGTTTTTGTATGTTTTCTATTGGAAGTGCATCAAAGGCTGGATAGTTTCAAAGTACTTACCAGATCCTAGTTTGCTTTCATGTCTTTCTTAAGTGCTTGGTCAAAGGTTGGCTAGTTTCGAAGTACTTACCAGATCCTGGGCTGCTCTTTGTTCTGCATCTATTTATTTCCCCTTCTTGATGTATCATTCCATTCCATAAATAAAACCTTAAAGAGATCCTTAGGCATAGATGACTTGCCCCATAGACCACTCTTGAACCTGACTATTTCAATTAAATCCTCTCATGACTCCATAGCCCAATGGACTGAAAACCTGCCTTCATTTTTCCTCTTGACCCAAACTTACTTTTTTGCTTGCAACTTCTCACTTTTGAACCTCTTTACTTTTGGGACTTTTCACCTCTAACAGCAATCATGTTCAACCATCCAAAAACAAGCAAAACCCTTGGTCTTCATAACTATCCTAACACCATTACCCCAAACTTCAAAGAAAAATCCATCTTTGCACTCATTGGAGAGATCCCTCTCCAGATTCAGGAGGGCTAGATCATAGAATCCCAAAGTTGGTTGAAACGATTTTGTTTCTGTAATTGGACTCTGCCAATCTTGCAAATAAATTACAGATTCCCAACATGAGGTCATGGTGACGTGGCAAAGAGCAGATGAGCGGTCAAAAGAGATTACCCAAACCCATGGAGGCAAACAAATAATGAGATGATATGTCCCCAACCCGACACGAATGTAGACAAGTGCCATGCTCAAGAGAAACATACTGCCAACACGACTATAATGTGGTTCCATTTTCCCCCACCATTTCTGGTGAGTACCCCAATTATTTTTGAAAACAAGCTTGAAGGGGATAGCATATTCTTGCAATGTAAGTTTGTCCTTCGGACAAATCCAACCTAGTACACTTTACGAGCACTAAGAAGGAGGAACTCGAGTAACATCATGACGACGGACTCCGATGTAATCAAGTTTTAACGAGTCTGACAAAGGGATAAATTGACATCTTTTCATGTTTAGAGAGTTTGAAAAGAAGGCAGAAAAAAAAACTCCAGCAATCCCTTTTCGTAAATAGTCTCTCAGATCTGAAAAGGTAGAAAACTGTGTTTGAGAGAGCCTCTTAGTCGTGATCGGCTATGGTATTCCTTTTTCGTAAATAATCTATCCCAGCCTGAAAAAGGGGTAAACGTACATTGGGTAGATATTGTTTCACATCCAATTTAATGAGTTCAAAACGACAAGCGACTCGGCGATCTTTTCAATTTTAGAGACTCAGAAAAGAGCTGAAACGTGACTCCTCCTGGAGGAACGAGTGGTATTAAGGGTAGCAACTGGTTCCGGTGATGGTGGAACTGCTCAGAACAGGTAAAGGTCAAGAGGCTGGCTAATAAGACCACTCATTGTAGTGGTTCCTCAGGAATGGGTAAAATAACCAAGTCAAGGCATATGATCAGCCAAGCAAATAGTGACGATGGAGTGAGAAAACCAAAGCTCATCTGGCAAAAACAGGCTGATAAAATGGCAATCACAAGAGGTAAAAATGGGAATGGTTTCATTTTTACACAAGCTTGAAACAAAGATAAACTATGCTTGAAACCAGTTTCATTTTTACACAAGCTTGAAACGGAAACAAACTATGCTTGAAAAAGTAAGCATGCCCCCAGCATGGTGACTCAATTCGAGGTACATGCCCCCAAGCTTCCGTCCATATGAAAGGAAAATGGAGTGAAGGTTCAAAGCACGAGATCTGAGAAAGACTCCACTGGGATATTACGAGATCTGAACAAAGACTCGAATTGAATAGGAAAGTGTTTCATTGTTTTAATGAGGTTGACACATTAAAAGAACTATCCTCTAAGCTAATTCATTTTTTAGCGAAATTGACATAGAAGATGAACTATCCTCGGAAGACCTTGTTTCATTGTTTAAGGAGCTTGACACAAGACAAGGAACTCTACTCCGACGTCCTTTTATGATGTCGAATAAGAGTTCATGGACTCCAAGAGGTCCGCACCGGACATGAGAACAACATCTTGAAAATCAGGACCCAATGCCCCCAGCACACGATGCACAACGACACTATCACTAAATGCGGGCATGGGATAGGTAGCCACATAATTAACCTGCGGTGGTGAAGATACAACCGACAAATGAAAACCTAGAAGGGACGATGGTGGACCAGATGTCACGTTAGGACCAAAGAATGAAAGCTGAACAATGGTCACAATCTGACCTTTGTGTGGAAAATAAATCACACGAAAGAGTGAAGAGACAACCCCTCCCATGACATAAGTATAGTCACGGCCCAAGAGTAAATTGAAATCCAAGGGGCCTGGAACAACCATCATGTCTATATAGACGGTTTTCCCTCCCAATGTAACAGGAAACTTCAGAAGGATCCCTAACGGTTGACTAGTTCCTCTATTAAAAGCCAATAGATTTTGTGTAACAGGAATAAGTGGTGGACAACCAAACACTTTCCCAGTAGTGGAAGACAGAATACTAACAGACGTGCCTTCATCTATATTGGTGCTGGGTATGACCACATCAAAGGTCTGTACCGTGATTTCAAAAGGCACATAAGAAGGAAGGCGGTATCCTGCAAATCGACTCCAATCAAAGGAAGCGACCAAACTACTTGGAGGAGGTACCATCGAACTGAGATGTTTTTCCCTTGGTGTTACCGAAGTAAAAGTAGCATCCTCCTAGACCTCCATCATGGGAGCAGGAGGAGAAACTTCTTGAACTACAAGGATAGAAGAATCTTTCTCCAAGTCCAAAGAATTTGATGAAACAAGAAGAACGTGGGGGGAATGATATCCACTCTCAATGGAAAAGACACGATAAACCACAGATGAGGTCAGATCGACCGATTCCTTGACCAATGGTTGGTTGGGAACGGATTCCTGAACTCAAATTTCTGGGGGAGCGGGATCGACCAAGGATGATGCCTAACCGAGCATGGAATCAACTAGCAGAGGACTCGAATAAAGCTTCTGGTAACTAGCCAGAAGGTAGGGTGCAGAAACAGTGGAGTTGTCCAAAACTCTCTTGGCTTCATCCATCTATGGACAAAGTTGAATGGGGTGATTCCCTTCACACAACTTACAGGGATTGGTAATATTACCCTGCTTCTTATGAGTCTTACCAGAGCTAGTCGAAGATGTGTTACCAATATGACTTCCAGAAGTCAAAAGCAATGGAAGACTGCCGTCAGACCATACGTCAAGTACCTTGGGAATGCCAGGGCAGTCTCGAAGTAGATGGTTACCTTTGCAGAGCATGCAAGGGAATTTGACTTTATGTGGAAGTTTGGATGGTTCCGCAAGGGAAGGTTTCTTAAGCGCAGTAGTTGTAGTATTAGACTCTCGCTTATCTGACTTCTTCTTATTTGTCTTCTTCTTCTTCTTCTTAGCCACCTAGTTACTGGAATCCAGAATTTCACCAGGCGAAGTAGAAGAGGAGGATGAATAAATAGGCGAAGAAGGGGAGAGGTCCCCCTTAGGAGCAACATGATGTTGTTCTACTGGAGGAGATGGCTATATGGTGGACGGAACACTCGGGACCACCGAGGTTGAAAATAACCATACAGGCAACCCAACAATTAACCCAGGCAGGGAAAACATTGCCATATAAGGAGCACCAACATTCCCAAAAGCACGAAAAGGACCTGGATTCCCTTCGGAAGGGATTCCTGGGTTAGTGAACTCCGGAAACGTTGCCATCAGAAACAACTTTAAAAAAACACCCTAAGGAAACTAACTTTAACCAGGAATATTTTGTGGGCAATTAATTTTTAAGACATTGAAACAAAACTCTGGAATTTCATATTTTAAGAGTCGAGAAATAGGAAAAAGGTGACTCTATCACTTTCAGGTTGAAACGAGCAAGAAAGGACAAGCGCTCGATGATCTTTTCAAATTTATGGAGTCAGTAAAGATCAAAAATGACTGCTCAGGTAATATAGGTAAAAGGGTGTACCAGGTTCCCGTGAACTACCATACACACCTTGGTTATAAAATGAAAGAAGAAGCAACCAAGGACTTGACGTACGTGCAGGTAGTCTCCCTGAATGTTGTGTTCGATGTATCACGATCATAGGGAGGCAGACTCGGCTTCCTACCGATAAAAGGATTGCAACCTAGAGGGGTCTCCCTTTATATACTCGATGGTACGGGGAGCACAAGTCCATACTAGTGTTGTCCGAAGCCAAATGGAGAACGACAGCTGCTAGGTTTAAATACATCGAAACACGTCTCTAACTTAGACCACTAAATGTTTCGTTAAGTTTCAATGTTTCCTTAGGTTAATTGAATAAATTTTAAGTTGATCTTGTATTTATATTTCAATTCCAAGGTCCTACCATATGTTTGATCTCACAAATCCCTAAATGCAAGCTACATGCCATAAAATACCATTATGTTCAATGAAGAGCTATCTACGAGAAAGTTTTAGGAGTTTTCAAACAACATCAAATAATGATAACACACAGAAGCATCCGATACAAAATCTAATGCAAGCTAATTAAAACAAGAAATCTTTCCTAGAATACCCAATGCTAGTTATGCGAAATATTTTTCAATTCCACAGTCCAAACAAGAATGCAAGCACGAAATGAATTTTTCGATTTTTCAATGTAATAGAGCAAAATAAACCTTCACACTAGTTCGAGAATATTAATGCGAGAGTCGAAGTGAAACAATCCAAACAACTCAAAAGCAAACAAGACAAGAACTCAAACCAATGTCACAATCTCTCAAATCAAAGAAAGATTTCGAAACAGACCCATACAAGAAATGTGAGCTATGCTTGGAGTGACAAGAAGCAAAACTGAATGAAAGAGGAAAGACTCATTCCACCAAATGCAATCACTCAAAACAGATCCAGGGAGCTGAATGATATCAATAAAATTAAGAAGGTGACTGCAAAACAAAAGAATCAAGCTCCTACAAGAGGCTCAGCATACCCCAGCACTAGAAAAACCATAAGGCCATGATGATGAAAGAAATGGACAAACAACCGAAGGAAGGAGGTCGTTCACAGTCACAAACAATTTCAAAGCACTCAAATCAAGTCAAGAAAACACCCAGAGGCACTAGTATGGACCAAAAACTCCAAAACAGGGAAAACCCTAGCACCTATAGGAAATGGCGCGACTGTCTGGCTGTAATCCGCGCTAGACAGGGAATGGCGCGGGTGATGATATGGAAACTAGCGGCAGTGGGCACAACTGTCAGACTGGAAACCGTGCCAATCAAGCCAACCTTGAAAAAATGAAAATTTTGGAAAAACAGAGGTCAGAACTGATCCTCTGGGGCTGAACAGGGGTCTAAGACTCAGAAAAACAACCAGAAATGGCAAGCTAAGAAAGCAAACACCAAGAAGAAGACCTAATGGACGAAAGAAAAACTCACATTGATTCCCAGCAGAGTCGCCAATTTGTTGATAGGGTACATCTCCTCTACGGATAGAGGCGATCCCACTAGCCCTAGAGTGGGTCTAGCCACAAACAAGACATGCTATGACATCAATTCCTAGTTAACAGATGAATGGAGATTTAATAGATAACCTACCATATATCTTGCATTGTTGTCATCGTCGGAAGAGTGGCTACCTCTCGCTCCTGGTTCGACAGGTCATGATCTGCTCGTTCTCACGCTCAGATACCTGTACATACACAAGAAACAAAGACAACATAAAACACACTATTTCACGTCTGTAACTATCAGTTAGTCAAAGAAGACCAAATCAATGCATCAATAAACAAAACACAAAGATGGAACCAATACCATAGTCGAGTATATTATTAAGAGGAAGAAAGAGTACAACCAAGCTCCGACGTTACGGTCTCCTCCAACAGGGTTCTAGCAGAGCACGTCTCACAAAGCTCGTCGGGTATTCGGGCGGGGCTCTCTCTACAGGATTCTTCCTAGTTATACCTTCTCGATAGCTATTACTCATCTATAGTATCTCTTCTCCAAGTTCATCTTCTTATCTATATATTCAGCTAGCTTTTATAAAGGGAGGAGGCCTTTTTATATAGAGTGTTGGTGTCCCGTGTTTTGATAGTTTGGAAAATCAAAAGACAAGGCAACATCAGAACCAATCTTTAGAGTTCCAGGATCTAGTCCTCCTGTTCTCAGAGAGGGATCTCTCAAATATTTTAGCAAAGATATGTCTTGATTGCTTTAAAGTATGATTTTAGACTAGTTATTAAGTGCAAGTGCTTGTTTGGTTGGATTGGTACTGCAGAACATGGAAGGTCTAGGAAAAGATAGATAGAAAGAAGGAGTGTCAGTTCCATTGGGCAATGGAGTCAAAATGAAGTTGGTAACAGGCTCATAAGTGGATATGGTTTATCAAAGGGAAAATCTAACTCGGCCATAGGATCCTTTAGTTTGTGAATGAGATGGACATTAATGGTTTGGAAAAGAGAAGTTTAATTCTCGACAAAGGGAACTTAAAAACATAATTTGAACATAAATAGGTATTTGATAGACAGGGCTAACCATAAATTCTACAAACCACACTTTAAGCAAATGATTACTTTAAGACAACTTTTAAAATGAAATCTAAGATTCAGGGAACACCCTATTTCCTCAAAGATTTTATTTCAAAGGAGTTAGAAAACATAAAAGATTCACTGATAATTGCATTCATAGAAGAGGGAACACCTAAAAACATATATGATCACAACTATAAAGACCTTCAAAACAACTGTTCAGGTAATGACAAAGGGCAAGATCAAAACAGACCTCTTTGACTAACTTAAAACAATGGTACTTCAAAGGGAGACTTCAATAACAGCTTTCAAGTGATAGCAGACAAGCAGGGAGAACCATAAATCATGATGAAACCAACTATTCCAACTATTAAGGAAATAAACAGACATGAAGACTAAAGAGAGAGATTAAAGACTCTAAAATATTTCAGTAGAAGAAAACATAAAATAGTGAAGGATGAACAGGTCTAAGGTGCTTCCAGGAGTAATTTCTTAGCCTAAAACTTTCTATCCTACTATAGTAAGAAATTATGAAACATAATGGAAACAAGAAAAACAACAGACAGTTCAAAATACATCACCAACAGGCAAGCTCATGAATCCAATGGTAGAGCCTTCTCAAGAACAAGCATGCCACAACATCATCCAACTTCCAACACTTCAATTTCTTCTTCAAACTTCAACAGACTATGTATTATTTCAAAGAGTTTCCAGCATTACAACTAGTGACCAACCCACGATTTATCATCTTCTACAGCAGTATTTATAGAAGAATGAGGAGGTGAGATCTGATAAAAGATCTCTCAGGACAATTAATACAGATTAATGACTTCTTGGCCTTTGAGGGGCTCGATGGAGAAGTTTACAGGTGTGTTACTATATTAATTGATTTATATTTATGAATTAAGCTTGGTGGGAGCTTTTTTTTACCTTTGAGGCTCTGTTTTATATTAAAGTAACTCTATTGATATTTGTGCATTAAATTCTCTGGCAGAATTAACTCTTCGGCTGCGCTAAGGAAAATATCTTCGTTTGATCAATAACTCTGGCCTCTGCTTGTATGCTTGTGGTTACAGGTGGCACTGTGGTAGCTGGGAGGAATCAATTTGCCTCAGATGTAGCGGTGGAGGCCTTTCAGTCTGATAAAACACTTATTTTTTTTTCCTTTAATTGTGTTTTAATTTGGGGGATTAGGCTTTCGATAATCAATTTTTAGCCGTGATCCCCGCAAATCTGTCTTCAATCTTTTGTTCTGTTGTGTTCTTTCTTCAACACTGATATTATTTTAATTGTGATTTAATAACACAGTGTCTTGTTGCTGCGCAGCCGCGCAGGGCTCTCAAGGCATCAATGCCCATGAAACATTGACGAGACATGGAGTTCGAACCCCGCAAATGGTTTTATTTGATGAATCAAAGGCACGGGAAAAGCCTTTCCCGGCCTTCGGCCTTTCTTTAATTATAATGGGTAAACCATTAAACACCTACAAAATATGAAAATTATTAAGAAATCCTACATTATTTAGGTTTTATTGCTTCAGAGGGCGTCGGGAGAGAGCGTGGCCATTGGATGGCATCATCCAACGGTGGAGAATTGCATAGAAGAGGTTAAAAGGAGAGCGGAGGGATAATTAAGTTAGAGCCATTGATTGATGAGTGATCAAGAAGATCAATGGTCAGGATAAGTGGCAAACAAATAATGTGAAGGATTCAAATTATTTCAGATTTAATAAGAGAATGTCAAAAACTAGGTTTAAACCTTTGGCGAGGGTGGAGGGCGATGAAGTAATGCGGGAATGATCTAGCACCGTCCGATCTGGACACGTGGACGGTCCAGATCCAGTCGGGGGGTCTCAATTGGCAGAGGAAAGAAGTAGGGTGTAACGAAAATTTCCAATGCGATTGTGTGATCAGGGAGGGCAATGAGATTAAGCGCTGACCGTCGATCTGCAGATCAGATCGACGGTGGGAGAAGCGTCGGGAGGCCGCAATTGGTGGGGTAAAGGTTAATGATCAGATAAATTGTGGGCTGTTGGATCTGGGAAGGCGGATAAGAGATCAACGGTGGACAACTAATCGGGGATCACACTTGATGTTGTTGTTCAATTAAAGCCCAGATATGACTCCATAGCCCAATGGACTAAAAACCAGCGTTATATCTATCTATCTGCCAAATCTGTTCTATTTTCTTGCAACTTCTCACTTTTGAAACTTTTTGCACTTAGGACTTTCCCCTCAAGTAACATTTCATGCTCAACCATCCAAAAACAAAACAAAACCTTGGCCTTCATAACTAGCCTAATATCATTACCTTAAGCTTTTCAAAGACAATATCCATCTTTGTACATATTGGAGAGATCCCTCTCCGGATTCAGGAGGGCTAGATCCTAGAATCCCAAAGTTGGTTGAAATGATGTTAACTCTGTGATTAGACTCTCCCAATCTTGCTAATAAATTACAGAGACCTAACATTTTTGGTGACGGACATGACCCTGGTTGACAAGTTGTATTGCTCATGATGCAAGAGGATTTGTACCTGCACTGCCAAGTCAATCAAAATCCATCATTATCTATACAATAAATACAAGTAATTGATGTAGTATTTTTACTCTAAGATGCATTCTTATGATAATGTTAGAACATATGTTGAAAATGTCAAAACATACCTGAATAAGCTCCTCTTCGTTTCAAGAACAATTTATTGGAGTCGCATGAACTTGGAACAAGCCTCCCACGATCTGAAAGAGTAGCAACGAAGTCAACAATGACTTTTTTGTTGCTACGCTGGATCGAGGGAGGTTTGCTCCAAGATTAAATTGCTCCAATAAATTATTCTCTATAGAAATTTGCTGAATAATGAAGATTTATCCACTAATATTATCCTGGTCACACACTAATTCGAATTCATGCATAACACATAACCTCTTCTACAATTAATCATCAATTTGCGGAAATAGAAACAGTCGCATGCGCACATAAACACAATATTTAATGGTAAAAGGTTATAGCTGAAAACCCCTAGCTATTTTGTATATTATAATAGAAGAGAACATGTAACAATCTCAGTACAATACTCCTCACAAGTACTCAGTATTGTTTCCAAAAGTTACACACAAACTAGCTCAGTTTTGAACAAGTCACAGGTTCAAAACTCATCCACTAATTGCCTGCCTCTACTGCGCAATCCAAGTTGGTTCAATGAGAGATCCAAGTTCGAATCTCCGTGGCTTAAACTGCGCAATCCTCATGGGCAATCTCATCCAATGCTTGTGCAAAACTCATGCATAACTCATGTCGCAACTAATAGCAAACTCACCCTTTCATCTACCTCTTCCACTGGTCTTCACTGAACTGTCCTTGCACTGTAGTGAACTGATGTGTTCTTGAGTTGAATAGTGAGTTAATAATTAGTGAATTAAATAATATTTAATTCACTCAACTCATCACTAGTGTATTAGCTAGTTAAACTAAACACAACTAGTTCAACTAAGTTAAACCGAACACAACTCCACCAACTGTCTCATCAACTCCACCAAACTCCACCACTTGAGTTCTAACTGAAGTCAACCATGCATGAGCTCACCAAACCCCTAGGAATAGCGTAATTCCTTCTGTCAGGTGCATGGGCCACATCCGTAGCTCCAACTGAAGTGCTGCAAGAGGATAAATTGAAGTTTATAGTCCAAATATTATTAAGGGCTAATAATATTTGACTGACCTATTTTTAGACAGGCAGTTTAAAAATAGACTTCGACCTGTATGTCTAAAAATAGAGGTCCATCTATTTTTACCAACTCGACCAATCATCCAAGAATAGCATACCGCAACTCCTAGACCATGCTCCATATGTCTAAAAATAGACATAGTCTAAAAATAGACTTTGCGCCAAAAATAGCCTGCGGGCCCACTTAGTGAAGGCGACTTTATTTCACTAAGCTCCATCATCTTGTTGCATTTTCAACACTCCCTCTCAAAAAGATATGGATTATCTGCAACCCCTATCCTGCCTCTGTGGAATTCAAATTTGCTCCTGGTGAGCGCCTTCGTCAAGATGTCAGCATCCTGATCCTCCGTGGGAATATATGAAAGTAACATGATTCTCCGCTGCACACAATCTCTGATATGATGGTACCCGATGTCGATGTGTTTGGATCTATCATGAAATACTGGATTAGCCGAGAGTTTAATGCAACTCTGGTTATCACAATAAATCACAGTAGGCTCCAAGTGCGACCCGAACAATCCGACGAGGATCTTCCTCATCCAAATAGCCTCGCATGCAGCTAAGCTTGCTGCCATGTACTCGACCTCTGCTGAACTGAGTGCCACGGATCTTTGCTTCCTGCTGTACCAGGAAACTGTTGTCGACCTGGTACTGAAGACTCCTCTAGATGTGCTCTTTCGGTCCGTTGGGCTCCCTGCCCAATCTGCATCAGTGAAGCCGCTAAGCTTCGCTCCAACCTCCTGTCTGTACCACAGACCATATCCCAATGTGCCACTAAGATAACGCAATACATGCTTTCCTGCCTTCCAGAAGAGCTTGGTAGGCTTAACCATAGCTTGCGAAAGCTGGTTAACAGCATAGCATATATCGGGTCGTGTATTGACCAGATACATAAGCGACCCCACCAACTCTCGATAGACAGTGGCATCCACTACCTCCGCTGAAGTAGCATCCTCCTTCCTCCAACCACCAGAAAGAGGAGTGTCAACAGGCTTGCAGCCATGCATGTTGAACCTCTCCAGAATCTCCCGGGCATACTTTCCCTGAGAAACAAACAGTCCTCCACTGCGCTGCCAAATCTCCAATCCCAGGAAATAATGAAGGAGGCCCAAGTCCTTCATCTCGAACTCTCTAGCAAGATCCTCCTTGCATGAAAGTATCAACAGCTCATCACCCGTCAAAATCAGATCATCTACATATAGTACAATGATCAACAACTTCCCCTCCACCACAATCTGGTACAGGTTAGGATCCGCCTCACTCTTGGAGAATCCAAGTCCGGTGAAATAACTGTCTATCCGTGTGTACCAAGCACGAGGTGCTTGCTTCAACCCGTACAGTGCTCTCTTGAGTCGGAAAACATGTGACTCACTGCTGAAGATCTCGAAACCTTCAGGCTGCTCTATGTACACCTCCTCCTCAATGACTCCATTGAGGAACGCAGTCTTCACATCCATCTGATGGATGTGCCATCCCATCTACGCTGAGAGAGCTAGGATCGTCCGTATGGAAGAGTACCTTGCGACAGGTGCAAAGGTCTCCTCATAATCGATCCCCTCAATCTGTGAGAAGCCACGGGCAACAAATCTTGCCTTGTACTTCTCCACACTCCTGTCAGCCGCCTGCTTCACTTTGTAGATCCATCGCAAACCCACCACTGATTTCCCCTCCGGTCGCGGGACAATCTCCCATGCACTGTTTCTGACAATAGAATCATACTCTTCCACCATGGCATCTACCCATGCGGGGTCCTCCACAGCTTCCTCGAAAGAGGATGGCTCTATCACGACACATTTTCTCACAAGAGCCATGTATCCAGTGTACCGATCCGGTGACTGTCTCTGTCTGCGTTGTGCTGTAGGTGGTCCTACAACCTTCTCTGCATCTTGAGCCAGTCGCTCAGCTTCTGTAGTGTGCTTGCGCCCTTTGATGGTTGGCGCTACATGAGTGGTTTCTTCCACTGCATGAACTTCCTCTTGTGGCTGATCCACATCCGGAAGCTCCTCCTTAGGAACTAATAGCTCCTCATCTGCATGCAAGTGTGGCTCCCTCTCAAGCGAACACTGCATGGCTTTCTCCTCCTGAAACTTGATATCCCGTCGCACAACAGTCTTGCGACTGTCTGGAAAATACACCCGATAGTTGTGAGGTGTATCAGTGTACCCCATAAATATTCCAACCTCTGCGGTCGGATCCAGCTTCTTTCTGGCATCCTTCGTCACATGCATGTAGACAGGTGAGCCAAAAATTCTCAGATGAGAAATATCAAGCCTCTTGCTAGAAAACGCCTCCTCCGGTGTACTCATGCCAAGAACCTTGTGAGGACAACGGTTCTGCACATACACTGCTGTATTGCATGCCTCAGCCCACAAGTGAAGGGGTAGGCCCTGATCATGCAACATCTCCCGTGCAGCACCCACGATCGTTCTGTTCTTCCGCTCAGCCACCCCGTTCTGCTGTGGGTTATGGGGTGCGATGAGCTCTCTCCGAATCCCTTCTGCGCTGCAAAAGTCCTTGAATTTAGTAGAGATGAATTCACCACCATTGTCGCTCCTAAGAGCCTTCACATGCTTCCCCGATTCCTTCTCAACCAGCGCCTTGAATTCAAAGAACTTTGAATATGTCTCGCTCTTCTTCTGCATGAAGAAGATCCAGCACTTCCGAGAGAAATCATCAACAAAGATCACATAGTACTTGTGCTTTGCTATCGAAGCTACAGAGAAAGAACCACACACGTCTGTGTGAACTCTCTCAAGGATCGTCGTGGCGTGACTATCCTTCTCGTGAAAGGTGGCTTTCACATACTTCCCCAAGGTACACCCCTTGCACTGATCTGACTGCGCAAGAGTGCCCTTAGGAAGCCCAATAGAAATCTGCTGCAGTATCTTCAAAGCTCCATGGTGAAGGTGGCCCAATCTCCTGTGCCACAGTTCGCCCTCATCATCCCGGCTCACCACTTCTCCCGCTTTGCATGCCATTGCTGCGTAGCCATCTACTTGCAACTGATAAAGGTTCTTGACTCGAACCCCTATCTTCCGGGTCTCTCCAGTTGTCTTACTGCGCAGGAAGGCTTTTCCTTCGCTGAAGACCACATCATACCCCTTGTCTTCCAACATCGCCACAGAGATCAAATTCTTCATCAATCCTGGAACATGCAAAACTTCCTTCAATATGAAGGGTTTACTAGACTCCCTCTCAAAGGAAATGGTACCGATACCGGTCGCACTGTATCTACCATCATCGTCCATCTCGATGTGCACTCCAAGATCTTTTTCTTCCATATCTGAAAATAGATCTCGATCTCCTGTCATGTGAAATGACGCACCACTTTCCAAGAACCATACTGATCCCATCACACTTGAGACCAAGCATGCGATCAGTGAAAAATCTAGTTCGAACTGGGAGGCCAATGCCTCTCCCGCTGCAGATCCAGCAGCCTTCTTATTTTTCTTCTTCTGCAGACAATTTGTGGCATAGTGTCCGTGCTGGTGACAGTGAAAACACTTCACCTTGGACATGTCTTGCTTCTTGCCTTTCGCACCAGACTGAGAAGCCTTCTTGCTCTTCCCCTTCTTTGCTTTGGCAGCCAAAGCGCAATTTTCTTCATTAGATACCTTTGATGAAGATCCGTCCCTGGTAGTCCTCCTTATCTCCTCTTGCATGAGATCCGCCCAAAGTCGCTCCCATCCCGACAACTTCTCCCGACCATTGACAGAGTCCTGATAGGAATGCCAAGCCTTCGGAAGACCAAGGAGAGCTAGGTCCACCAAGTCCTCTTCATCGACAGTCACCCCCACACTTCCCAGCTCATCTCTGCATTGAGTGAACTTCGTGAGGTACTTGGCGATACTGTCGCCTTTCTCCATCTTAATGTTTCTGAGTTTATCCTTGAGCGCTAGCTTCCTTTGGTCACTCTTGCTCTGGAATAGATCTGTCAATGCTTTCCACATCAAATATGGAGAAGCTTTTCCATGCAGGCTGGATACAATGTGATCCTTCACGCCCTCCAATAGAATCCTTCGACATTTCGCCATCTTCTTTTGCCAAGCCTCAACTTCAGCAGGATCAGTAGGCTTTTGGACATCCATATCTACGAACTCCTTCAACCCATTATCTTCTAATACTACCTCCATCCGATCTTTCCATGCAACATAATTCGAACTGCCTTCAAGAGCATATTCGAGTCGCAAACCGTTGAAAGACATTTCAACTCCGGCACCAAGAAAACAAGCTGCTGCAAAATTCGAATTCCAAGCTCAAAACTCAACTGCTTCTGGATCTGTGAGAACAAATTATTTCTAGCACAGAGATCGAATGTAAGGGCATTTACTGGATATATCACCTTTCAGAGAAAGGATGGATCCAGAGGCTACCTGGCCCGTTACAGACTCTGTCTACCGAAATAAAATTGTAATCACTGTAATAGATCCCGATGATCAATTCGCTTCGATACCATGTAGAAATTTGCTGAATAATGAAGATTTATCCACTGAGATTATCCTGATCATACATTAATTCGAATTCATGTATAACACATAACCTCTTCTACAATTAATCATCAATTTGCGGAAATAGAAACAGTCGCATGCGCACATAAACACAATATGTAATGGGGAAAGCTTATAGCTGAAAACCCCCAGCTATTTTGTATATTATAATAGAAGAGAACATGTAACAATATTAGTACAATACTCCTCACAAGTACTCAGTACAGTCTCCAAAAGTTACACACAAACTAGCTCAGTTTTGAACAAGTCACAGGTTCAAAACTCATCCACTAATTGCCTGCCTCTATTGCGCAATCCAAGTTGGTTCAATGAGAGATCCAAGTTTGAATCTCCTTGGCTTCAACTGCGCAATCCTCATGGGCAATCTCCTCCAATGCTTGTGCAAAACTCATGCACAACTCATGTCACAACTAATAGCAAACTCACCCTTTCATCTACCTCTTCCACTGGTCTTCACTGAACTGTCCATGCACTGCAGTGAACTGATGTGTTATTGAGTTGAATAATGAGTTAATAATTAGTGAATTAAATAATATTTAATTCACTCAACTCATCACTAGTGTATTAGCTAGTTAAACTAAACACAACTAGTTCAACTAAGTTAAACCGAACACAACTCCACCAACTGTCTCATCAACTCCACCAAACTCTGCCACTTGAGTTCTAACTGAAGTCAACCATGCATGAGCTCACCAAACCCCTAGGAATAGCGTAATTCCTTCTTTCAGGTGCATGGGCCACATCTGTAGCTCCAACTGAAGTGCTGTAAGAGAATAAACTAAAGTTTATAGTCCAAATATTATTAAGGGCTAATAATATTTGACTGACCTATTTTTAGACAGGCAGTCTAAAAATAGACTTCGACCTGTATGTCTAAAAATAGAGGTCCATCTATTTTTACCAACTTGACCAATCATTCAAGAATAGCATACTGCAACTCCTAGACCATGCTCCATATGTCTAAAAATAAACATAGTCTAAAAATAGACTTTGCGCCAAAAATAGCCTGCGGGCCCACTTAGTGAAGGCGACTTCATTTCACTAAGCTCCATCATCTTGTTGCATTTTGAACATTCTCTACTAAATAGGGCCAACCACATGAAGGTGGAAGCTCTTATGGCCCCCCCCCCCTCACATCACTCTCAATTCCCCAATACCCAATCTATATTTCATTTTTTACTTTCATGAGCATAAAAAAAAATATTCAATAACTAATAAAAAAACAATTCAACAAAAATTATGCAAGGAAACATTGCAATTAATGCTTGACATAAAAATAGTATGATAAATGAGTTTTTTATATAACGCAAAAAACGTTCCAAGTATGGTAACGTTTGTCTTATGATAATACAATATTTTACATTATCAAATTTTCTTTTTCTTCTTCCTATTTCTAAAGCTCCTAATTACATCATCAATATCATCGTGCTCTGCTCCCCGTTTACTTTTTTGACGGGGCCAACTACTGACCTAGAAGCTGGCACAGTGCCTCTGCTAATGTCCGGTATCACCACAGCTGAGCAATGTTTACAGTAAATAGATACAATATTAATGAATTTGTCACTTTTAAATATCATTAAATCTGTTTGGGTAAATATTTAATTAAAAAATTGCAGAACAGATTTGCTCCCTTATGTTTAACCATTGTTCATCACTGATCTAGGTCTTAGCCTTCCCATGTCCGGTCTCACTAAAGGATTTTGGCATCGCCTACAAAAACAGATAATATTAAATTTTAATTGTCAGTTTTTAAATATCATTGAACTAGTTCGGTAATATTAATAAAAAAAAATTCAATGAGATTATTTACCTGGTGCACCAGTTGTCACCGCTGACCTAGTTGCGTAGTCACGATGTCTGGTCTCATCCAGTGACGGGGCATTGCCTACAAAAACAGATAATATTAAATTTTAATTGTCAGTTTTTAAATATCATTGAACTAGTTCGGTAATATTAATAAAAAAAATTGCAATGAGATTATTTACCTGGTGCACCAGTTGTCGCCGCTGACCTAGTTTCGTTGTCACGAAGTCTGGTCTCATCCAGTGACGGGGCATCGCCTACAAAAACAGATAATATTAAATTTTAATTGTCGGTTTTTAAATATCATTGAACTAGTTCGGTAATATTAATAAAAAAAATTGCAATGAGATTATTTACCTGGTGCACCAGTTGTCGCCGTTGGGACTGTTGCCCTGTCTTCCTCTCTGGTGGTAAGATCCTCAAGAGAAACATTCTCTGTCATTTAAACAAAAAACGTTATAAGGACAACCATCAAGGTATAATTAGAAAAAATTATAAGTGGAAATTAATTACCGTCACGGCCCTCACTGATAGCAGCATTGTCGGCCTGGTCCCCACTACAATGATCGGGTTGCACGAGAGGATCATCTACATCTGGCTCTAAAACTGGGTTATTTGCCTCGTTGGTAGTGTTGCTCCCCTGATTTAAACAAAGTTGTTAGACATTAAATTTATGGACGAAAACAAAAATATTGAAAGGTTAATGTTTTACCTTATCGGGCATTGTAGATCTTGGGACCTGCCCCAAGCTTCTGCGACGTTCAACTACAGCTTGATAGCCAAAACGGAAAGCAATATTTTTATCTTCCTCTGTAGTTATTGTTCCAAAGTCATCACCCTACATTATATATGATTGTGTATTTTTAATCATATCTGATAGGATTACAAAAAAGTTGGAAGGCGATACAATTAATTATAAGATGTTTAGCTACTTAATTACAATTCTTGCAGCTAATTTCAAGTAGCCACCCTGGCCTAGCTTGTGATGGCCCTTTTTCTCAATCCTAGCTTTGGTTGCCTTTGAGGTGTCAGGCAACCTAGCATCAACAAAATTGAAGTTAGATATGACATAGCACACTTTTATTTTAGACATAGAGAAAATTAAATCTATTGAATTAAAGTTGTAATTTACCTTGCGGGTCCAGTTGGCATTTTTCCTTCTTTCTTTGCCCTTTTCTCTTTTCCATCATGGATGAGTGCTCTCCACTCACTCTCTGGAACTGCGAGAGGACGCTCATATCTAGGGTTAAATTGCAATTGTGTCCTATAGGTGTCCCTAGTATATTTCAAATATTTGCCGGCTACCCGAGCCACCGCTGTTCTGTCAAATGTGCCGACCCCAAAAAGGGCTTCTAGATAATCTAGAAGTTATTTTTTCAGGTTGGAATTCTAGGAATTCCACCCTGTGCGTATGGTTGGGCCAAAAATTACCAACGCATGGCTCTCCAAAAACCTGTAGAACTCATTGTTTCCTACACAGAAAAAAAGATATTATCATTAATTTAAAAATAAAAATCATGATAAATATGTTTTAGATAAAGTACATGAAATAGTTAAAATATTAAAATTTACCTAGGAGTTGTACATGCTTTATAGGGACACCTTCATCGTTCACCAACAACGTGCCATTAATGGTCCCTGTGGAGCTGACACGTGTAGCTCCAGGAAATGCAATAATGTAGTTGGCCATATCAGCCTCATCATTGCCAACACGTTCAGCGGTTGGCTGGGTGTCTGCTTCAGCAGGGTGTGTTTCTTGGCTGGCACCTAAAGGAGTTGAAGGTGTAG